>PISX010009524.1:0-75272 GCA_004024625.1 Mellivora capensis
GCGGGGCTCAATCCCAGGACCTCAGGATCATGACCCTAGCTGAAGTTAGCCACCCAAATGACTGAGCCACCCAGGCGCCCCTTAACCCTGTATTTTTATATTTGTCTTTAGAAAGCAACTTGAGATACACACAGACATATACAGGACCTTTATTTCCCCTTTCCTCAACTCCCATCATCTCCCTCTTCAAAGCTTAAGCTCCACTGTCAGTGATTTAGAAGGCAGTTTGGGCAGTGAATGAGGTCAGAGCCTGGTCATCAATTAATCCACTCCTGAATAATCAGGTGTTGTAAATCCAGATTAACAGCAACTACAAAAAAGAGATAGTTAATTCTTTGGGTTGGACTGTCCTATCCAGTGCTCTTAAAGCACACTACTCCAAAGACTAATAGAGCTAAAGTTGTTTTAAACTTCAGTAACTTAAAATTTAGGGAAGAATTAAATAGATGACAGTATTTTTAAAGGTATGGCCACGATGTGAAATTGGTTGTGGCCATTTTATACAATGCCCACTTCTCTCTTAATATTGAATGCAAAAACCAGTGAATGCCAGTACTTATTACACAATATGTAATAGCACTTCTTTCTGCTTTGTGTTCATTAGAACATTTATAGTTATCTTTTAAGAGTACTAATACTCTTTCTTGGGTTCCTGTTTTTCTTGAATGTACACATCTGAGTATCTTTCCAAAGTCTCTTGATCATTTGTTATTTGGAAAATGCTTTTATCCCAAGAAGTCAAACAGGTCTTGCAGCTTAATCCTTTCTAAATGAAGTCAAAGCTGATACACATCTATGAGTGCGCAAAAAAATTTAAAAGAAACCATACTGCAAAAACTGGGGCCACAAATTAAAATAAATACATCATTCAGACTGGTATTGTACACGAACTGATCAAGTCCAATAATGCAATAAAAAGTGGTGAGGAACTGTAGCAAACATGACAGCATGTCATTCTGAAGCCACACACTTTCAGCCAACTGGTTGCTATGTAGTAGGGACCTTTTATTACCACATCTCCTCATTTTTCTCAAAGACCCAGCAATCTGGATTTTCATGTGAAGTTGGGATTAAATGTTAACACAACTGAAGAAATTTTAACCCTCCTTTCTGGTTACTTCTAGGTTATGTCAAGGGCTAAATTTTCAGTTTGGTCTTTCTACAACACACACTATGTTGAGCTGGATATCAAATGTTAGTTACTAGTACTTATTCAGCACAGAAAACACTTTCAAGTTCACAGTAGTACTCTAGGTTACAATATACCACAAATTATCACCAACAGCTTTGGGCTCCAATGACACTCATTCTAGGTATGGTTTATTAAAGGAAAGAAAGCTAGATTCTTGTGCCTCACAAACTTTTCCATTTAGTGTACTTAACGGAACAGATAATGAACAGAAATCCATGCCCCCCCCCAACCAGTCTCCCCTTTTTACTTTGGAACTTCAAGACAGTTTCATATTTAAAAAAAAAAAATCAAACACCTGATACGAACTTTCATTTCTACTCCATAATGCAGCCACGCTTTTTTTTTTCTTTTTAAAGTAATCTCTACGCCCAATGTGGGGCTCAATCTCACAATCCAGAAATCAAGAGTTGCATGCTTTACGGACTGAGCCAGCCAGCCGCCCCATAGCCATGCTTGTTTTAATATAAAAACTGTCCTGTTGTTTTCTCTCAGTAATATCTGTCATGCTTATTTTGTGGCTTCACGGAATCCATAACACAATGCTCGCTAACTCGGAGGTACAGGTCACCTGTTTGAGGAGCAAAGGAATCAGTTTTGTCTGCTAAAGTATTTTTCTCTGGAATCCAAAGGCCTTTCTTGGAATTCAGAGCTTTAAGGAGTGATGCATAAACAAACATACTCCTGAAGATTTTAATCTTAACACTAGTATTCTGCGAAAGCCTGCTGAATGAGAGCAATTTCACGGTTTAGCGAAAATAGGCATTTTGGGGTGAACTCATTTAATCTCAGAAACATTACAAATGCTTTTTGAATAAAACACGACTTTTTCAACCTCCTTTTCTTTGAGGCATCATATCCCCTTACACTTGTCTATCCTATCATCCCCACGAACTACAGAACAGATCTTTCTCCTCTTGTCATTCCCTCGAGGATAAATTCGCCTTCTGTCTTCCCACAACGATCCCTCTTTCCAAGCCCCAAATCCCGGGCAACGCCTCTCCGCGCAGAAGCCGCGGGAGGAGGAGGAGGAGGAAGAGGAGGAGTAAAGCTAAAGCAGGCCCTCCGGACGCTGGCCTGTGGAACGCTATGGAAGCACAAGATGGAGCGGTCCCAGGTTTGGGAAGGGCCCACCCTCGGGAGCGTCCCAGCCGGGCCAACCGAGGATGTGCCCGCAGAGATGCTGGTTCCGCTATCCAGCAACGGCAGGACTCAGAGGCAGGGCGGGGGAGAACGATGGTTTTGCCAAGTGTTTGCTCCGGCCTCAGCCTCTGGGATGCTGGATGACGGACATGGAGGACCAGCCAAGCCCTGCGCGTCCCCGGGTCTGCTCAGATTGCACAAAGGGCCCTAGCCGGCCTCCCGCAGTTTCCTCACCTGTGCTTGGCGGCCGACCCTCCGAACCCACAGCGCCACCGGGAGAAGCCCTGCGCTTCAAGAGAGGCGACAAGAAGATGCTACAGCCCCACGGGCGCTAACTGCTCCAACTCCACCGCCGCGGGGAACTCCAGGTTAGGCTCCGGGGAACGAGCCCCGCCCCTCTCCTTTGCCCCGCCCCCGACTGGCGAGGATCCCGGATGTTGCCTCCTACGGCGCGCTGAATCCCCGCCCTTTCTTCTTAAGCCCCGGCCCCTTCCGAATCCGCTACGGGTCCTGCACGGCCTAGGAAGAGTTTCGCTGTCTCCTGGGTGGCTAGAGCGTCCTCCCGCGCTCTGTCGCGCTGCAGGTGACGGAGCCCGGAGGCTGTCGGGAAGTAGGCGGGGTGACGTGGGGTTGACGAGCTCAGCGGCGGGTTTGCCGAGATCAGTGGCTGGCTGCATCTGGTGCGGGGGGCGGCCGGATCCTGAGGTGGAGCGGGGCGGTGTGTGGCCGGGGCCATGACGGGCAATGCTGGGGAGTGGTGCCTCATGGAAAGCGACCCCGGGGTCTTCACCGAGCTCATTAAAGGATTCGGTGAGAGACAAGGGACCGTCCTGGGCCGGGGGTCACGGGAGGAGGCCCAGGCTGGGCATGGAGTGGTTCTCTGCGGCCACCGCCGCCTTGCGTCCGAAGGGAGGAGACTCCAGAAGCCTGGATCGCGGAGGTCTCTCGTCCCCTCCTCAGTCTTGGGCAGTCGCGTTTCCGCACTAAATTTGAGAGCTTCATCACGAGGGCAGGGATCCTGTCTGTCCTGTGCACTGTCGTATCCTCAGGACTCGGCACTCAATTACTTGTTAATTGACTTGAGCGCTTCTCGCCCCCGCCCTTAACGCACGTATCTTTCCCTTCCCACCGTCGCTTCTCTGGGGAGCGTTCCCTTTACCCGGCAGGTGTGCCTAGATGCACGTTCTCAGGCCATCAGTCTTGCAGGAAAAGCTAGGGTGTACCTCCTCGACGGTGGGGTGTGTATGGCCCAAGCTTTGCAGGAACCCGAGATTGTGGTTACTCAAGCAGAACACCTTGAGTGTGTGAATAGCTCCGCGGACGTTCACACACGCTGACGGCATGGGACTGACAAGCCACTTTGCTAGGTCTTCTCCCGGCTCGTTTTTTGGCTTCCGGTAAAGTGTGGTTTCTTGAGCTAGTGCTCTCGACTAGAGGCCACATGCTTTCCTCAGGTTTTTTGTTGTTGTTGTTTCTGTTTTCTGGCTATGTTTCTTGTCTTACATCCTAAATAGTCAGCATAGTTGACTTTTTATCCTTTTGTGTCCATCTTCCCATTCTTTTCTTTGGGCAGTAACTTTATTTAATTGCTACATTTCTTCAAGTATTATTAATTCTAGCTATTATGTTAAAACTTGTACTCGGGATAAAAGCTAAACTTTGATATAGATACTCTATTGTACATAGATGAATATTTGGAATATAATTTATCAAGCATGTGTTGTTTACCTACTGTATCTCAGGCACACTGGTATGGCTTGGGGATTTTCAGTGTGAATAAACCATGACTACTCTTATAAAGATCTGACCCTCAAACTAATATTGTGTATTAATTGCTATGTTAGAGCATATACAAAATGTTATGGGAACACAGGTCATGGAAGAGCAAAGAAAAAACATAAACTGTAGTAATGTTAAAGTATATGCCACAGGAAACAGCTAGCAAAGTGACAAAAAAACAAATAATGTAGCAGTCAAGAAGACTATTTGAATCTGAAGCTGAGAAGTAAACTGAGGCCAGATTGTATGCTGAGTTGTATAGTCTGGATTGCCCTCTAGTCACTGGGGACTTAACTGCCAAAGATATCTGAATGCCAAAATGATATATATTTTTAAAGATTTTATTTATTTATTTGACAGAGAGAGATCACAGTAGACAGAGAGGCAGGCAGAGAGAGAGAGAGGGAAGCAGGCTCCCTGCTGAGCAGAGAGCCCGATGCGGGTCTCGATCCCAGGATCCTGAGATCATGACCTGAGCCGAAGGCAGCGGCTTAACCCACTGAGCCACCCAGGCTCCCCGAAATTATATTTTTATAATTAAAAAAGGTTTACTATGTGTAGTGTGCAGGGTGGAGTGGTATGAAGGGACAGAAGCTAGCAGTTTCTTAAAATGGTTGGGAGTCAGGTGATTAGCTTGACCTAAAGTCCTAAAGTTATGGGTTAAAGAGGAGGAGGTAGTTGCAGTAATTTTGCTCCATTTAAATCAACAGGACTACTGACTGACTGGATGTAGGGGAAAGGGTGAAAATGACTCCATGGGTTCTAGCTTGAGTGGCTGATGAAGCTTGATGAACAAGCTTGATGGACAAGAAAATGAATTCATTTTTGAATAATGAGTTTGAGATGTCTGCAGGTTTACCTTCAAAACCTTAACTATTACGACATATTAAAGTTAACTTTAAGAAATAGTATACTAAGCAAGTTTGTTTTTAAATCCACACCATTAACAGCTATTGCTTCAGTCTCATATGTATAGAAAACTTAAATTTGAAAATGATTAAAAGTCATGCATTAGAGTGATATGGAAGTGCATATTCTGTACTGACACATATGAAAAGTGAAGAAATCGCTATTAATAGATTGGCTACATTAGCAGAAAAACTTTGCAAAAAGTTAAGTGATGCAAATTGTATATCATCATCAGATACCTCAAAGAGAAAATAAGTTTATTCCAATCATTTTCTTTTTTTTTCTCTTATCCAATTCATAGATTTAAAAAGCTTTTTGAAGTTCATTTTTTAAAAAGTAGATAATCTTATTGTGTTATGAAAGCTATTGTTAGTTTATTTTGAAAGTTTCTTCACTGGAAGAATTGTGGAGTCAGTGAATATATAAATACAAATTTTAGTGAAATATAAGATCATGGTAAAACAATATTCTTTTTTTGTTTTTTTTTTTAAATTTGTTTATTTGAGAGAGTTCTTGAGCATATGTGCAGGTATGGGGAGGGGCAGGAGAGAGAGAATCCTCAAGCAGACTCCTCACTGAGCACAGAACCCCATACAGATGCAGGGCTCATTCTCATGAGCACAAGATCCTGACCTGAGCCGAAACCAAGAGTGGGCCACTTAACCAGCTGAGCCACCCAAGCACCCCCAAAAACAAAGTTCTTATTAAGAAACTGGTGAAGTACAAGCAGAATTTACAGTTTTAATTGGTGCAGTACATACATAATTCATAAATGCACCAGAAGAGTGATGGTCTACTGATTAAAAACAGAAGCTGTAAACTTCCGTTTCCAGCCAAAATGGAATAACAGGGACTGCATTTACTTTTCCTACAACAAATCAATGACCCCAACTTCCATTTCAAGAACTTAGAAAATGAAGAGCAAATGAAACCTGAAGTAAGCAGATGAAATAATACAGATCAGAGTTGAAATTAGTGAAACAAAAAAGAAAAATGGTGGAGGAAATCAGTGAAACTAAAAGCTGGTTTCTCAAAGATCAATGCAATGGATAAACCTCTAGTCAGCCTGATCAGAAAAAGAGCAGGGGACTCTTGATCTCGGCTTTGTAAGTTTGACCCCCGTGTTGGGTGTAGAGACTGTTTAGAAATAACATCTTTTTAAAAAAAAAAAAAGAGGAGACACAAATGACCAATATTAGGAGTAAGAGAGAGGATACTGCTATAGATTTTATAGATTAAAAAGATAATGGAGTATTCTAACATAATTATGCCAGTAATTTGACAACTTGGATGAAATGTATAAATTTCTTTAAAGCAAAAATTACCAAAGCTCAAACAAGAATAGATAACCAGTATAGCCTTATATTTACTAAATAAATTAAAATTGTAACTTAAAATCTTGCCACAATGAAAACTCTAGCCAAAATTTCATCGCTGGTAAATTATTTCAAATACTTCAGGATTAAGTAATACCAATTCTACACAAACTTTTCCCCCAAAAAATGGAGAAGAAGGAATATTTCCCATCTCATTCATTGAGGGCCATCATTACCCTAACTCCCAATCCAGACAAAGACATTATAAGAAAAGTAAAGTATAGACCTAACTCCATCATCAGCATAAATGCAAAAATTCTAAACAAAATATTAGGAAATCAAATCTAATAATATATTAAGTGGACAATATATCACGCCTGACTGGGATTTATCCTGGGAATTCAGTGTTGGTTTAACATTTGAGATTCAGTGTGATTTACCATATTAACAAGCTAAATAAAAACTATATGATTATCTCAATAGACACAAAAAGCATTTGATAAAATCTAGTATCTGTTAAGAAATATATGCTATTATATTTTACCGTTTGCCAGCCAATGAGTTAGTCTGGCTCTGTTTTATAAAAGATTGTATTGATATATTGATGAAGAGAGAAAGAATTGTATTACTGTTGGCACAGTAAGCAGCTGGAGATTCATGTTTGCATTGGTTCCCTTGTCCTTCAGGTCCCTGGGAGTCAAGATGGATCCAGGTGGATGTTGCACACATGGATCTATGTCATAGTTAAGGAACTCTGAGCTTAGGGAACTTCCAATTAAAGAGGTTGCTAACAAACCTGATCAACCTTTAGCTTTAGGAATATTCTATGGACAGAAAATACGTCTTATCTCTGCACCAGGGGGAGACACTGTCTCTGTCTTATGTCTGTTTATCAAAATAACATCCTTGAAAAGATAATCCAGAACTTTCAGAAGACAAGCAGAAACAGGAGAAACTCATTGAAAGTTGTCTCCCAACAAAATCCATTCTTGTTTTCTATATCCAACTTGCCTTTCCCTCAGCTGCTCTGATTAATCTGACCTGACCTACAGATACCAAGTCTGTTTAATTTATCTCTTGTAGTGTTTACATTAGAAAGCAGGTGGCTCTCTCCTTAAATTTTTGTATTGACTTTTCGTCTTGTCTTAAGGCATGAACTTAGGTATATAGTGATTTTAGTGATAGCATGGACTCCTCCTGGGCTTGCAAGGAAGAAGTCTTGCAGAATTCCATCATCCACAACTCTGGCGCAAGAGTTGAGACAAATCTGAATGACTTTGAGGGCCAATATAGAGTTGCCTTGCCAAGAAGATCAGTTATGATTTCTCTTGAGTTACATGTTACCTTGTTTTGAGGAGAGAGGCAAGTTAATGCCTGGTTTCACACAAAAAGTAAAAGTATACTTATGAGAGTACACCTGGTACCCCTAGAAACAAGTATTGCTTGTAATCATTGGGGCCCCCCAAATAGAACCCTCTCGTTAGGAATACAAGTCAAGACTTTTCCAGCTTGAGGTTCCCAAGTAGTTGAGTCTAGTCCTTGGTTTTGGAGTGTTTGCTTGAGTGCCCACAATCCAGTTTTTCCTATTTGGTCACATCTCTAACCAAATAACATGGAATAACATGATTAATGAAGATACCTGGTACTACATTTTGGTAGGAGGTACAGAAGCGGGGGCCATGCCTTTACTGCTGGTAGACTTGGTGAGGTTGGGGGAATGACAGATTGTCAAAACTATTGGAGGATAGCATTAAGTTTAAATTTAAGGCACTGGCAACAGGGAGGACCCTACCATGGTATTTTTCTTGAGGAGAAATGTGCCAGGATATTTTTAAGAGGGCTATTTCTTGAAATTAGTTTTTGAATAGAACTGTTTTATGAAGCCACCAGTATCATAATGCAAATGTGTTTGTCAATACATAAATATTTCAAACATATTTTAATTTTAGTACTTCCTTTCACTTTGGAACAGTGTGTTCTGGTTTGGATGACAGATTCCATGGCCAGCCTATTTAAGACCCAGTTCAGTTATCCATGGAAAGTGTCTCCAATCAGCAAAGACAGCAGTGGTCTCTTCTCCCTCATAACTTTGAGTGTATCTTTCATATGTAAATTCTCTGCATTGTCTTTGAATTGTATATACTTGTTTTCTACTAGTGGTGAAATCCTTCCTCCTTTCCTCCCTCCTTCCTTCTTTCCTGCCTGTCTTCCTTTCTTTCTTTTACCCCCAGTGTGGGACTGGAATTTAGGACTCTGAGATAAAGAGTCAGAGGATCTATTGACTGAGCCCCCAGGGGCCCCCCTAGTTGTGATAGTATTAAGTGTTGTGAGAATAGTTTATTATTTTCTGTCCTTGCCAGGACCTAGTACCATGCTTGGCACATAAAAGGTATTTGTGAAATACCAGCATTTTGTTAACTTTTTAAAGCTTTCCCCACCCTGCACCCATCTTTTTACTTAACATATGTCAGGAAGTCTGCACTAGGGGATTCTTTATATTTAGTGTTTAATAATGTATACCTTACAAGAACTGTGTGGATTGGATGAAGCAGAGGAACACCCTTATTTTATATACAAGGAAAGTGAGGCTCAAAGACATTGTGTTCTTGCTCAGGGTTAAGAATTTTAAGGTAGTGCTGGGATTGGAATCCAGCTCTCTTGAATCACTGCTTCTTTCTCTTTCCTGTACCGTACATTATTTGAAATCGAGTGTACATAAGGGGACTATTAGATATTGAATGTGTGTAAGGCGATAGATACTAAGAGTTGAATATTATGTTTTCCTTATATAAAGAGATTGTGTTTAGCATAAGGTTTAAACAGGTGGCACCACTTGAAATTCACCCCGTGCAGAAGATTTTGGGGCACTTTTATTCAGTGGATTTTTGTTGTTTTAGTATGATACATACAATGTTTTAATGTTTGGCCTTTTTACAGTTGATTTCTAATAGCAGTAACCAGTGTTACCAGTTGCCTTAATGTCCTTTCATGCCCTTTTTGACACTCATAAATACAGGTTCACACTTACAAGGCTTTTTCCTCTAACTTCCTATATGTGAATGTCTAGCAACATGTTTTTACTACAGTCAATCTAGTAACTCTCCCTTGTACATATATATATCTTTTCATACAGAATGGGTACTTAGGGACGCCTGGGTGGCTCAGTAGGGTAAGCGTCTGCCTTTGCTTCAGGTCATGATCCCAGGGTTCTGGGATTGAGTACCCCAGAGGGCTTCTTGCTCAGCAGTGAGCCTGCTTCTGCCTGCTGTTCTGCCTCCTTGTGCTCGCTCTTTCTTGCTGACGAAAAAAAAAAAAAAGAGTGGGTACTTAGTAGATATTTGCTGAATAGAGCAAATTGAGTCTGAGATGGTATGAATGCCCAAAGTCATGTAGTTGGTTGACCCAACTTTTTTTTTTTTTCCAGGTAGGTCAAAGGCTTCTCTAGCTTTTACTTGAAAATAATCTGGAATATTAAAATATGTCCAGACTTTGGAACCAGATGTGGGTTTTATTAGTTTTTTGGCATATACTAACTGTAGTGAATTTAGGCAAGACACTTAAGATCCCTAAACTTCTTCTGTATAATATTTGCCTTGCAGTGATTAGGGAAAATGCATTTAAAGCACTTTACAGATAGAAGGCACTGTAAATATGGCTATTTTTTATATTGAGATAATATTAGTTAATAGTTAGTAAACCCTTACAGTGTGCCAGGCACTATATTAAATGTATCTCATGCATACTAAATTATCTCATTGATTCCTCATAACAACTCCATGCATTTGGGGGACAGAGAGGTTAAATGGTCATATAGCTAGTAAATGGAGGACCTGGGATTCAAACCCTGGCATTTTTGAAGCCTACCTCTTAACCAGTACACTTACTATGATACATACTACTAGGACAGGGTTTCTCGACCTTGGCAATGTTGACTTTTTGGGCCAAATGATTCTTTACTGTTGGTAGCTGTCCTTTGCACTGTAGGATGTTTAGCATTTCTGGCCTCTATCCATTAGATCCCAAGGCCTTCCCACTAATGACAAATAGTGACAATAAAAATATCTCCAAACATTGTAAAATCTTTCCCAGGCAGCGGGGGGAGGGGGGGCAGAGAGTGGGGGACAGAAAACATCACCTGATTGAGAAACACTATCCTAAGGAAGGGTGTGTTTGGGGGACTCTGAGATAGTTGAAAATAAAATTATATTAAAGACAGTATAGAATTGGAATTTAGGAAAAGGGTCAGAACTAAACATGTGATGTGAAAGTCAGTGTTAAATGGTAGTTATTTATTACCACTTAAAAAAAGTGTATAGGTAAAAAAGAAGAGGGCCAAGGGAAGAACTAGGCAAATGGCAGTTGAATGAAAAGAGCAGATGCAGAAGAGGGAGAGATTGAGAGAGACTGAGAAGTCTGGGGTGGCGTTTCAGTGAAAAACTCTTGAAAATTCTTTAAATTATAAAAGTGATGTACTCCCATTATAAATCACTAGGAAGTAGTAAAAGAAGTAAAAGGATTTAGCTGTGAACTTCATCAGTTTTACCATTTCGTTTTATCTTGTCCCATTGTCCCTAAATGTGCATTTTTTTTTCCAGTTAGTATTTTATTTAATGATGAAGGGGAAAAAATGAGTTACTTTGTTTTCTAAAGAAATAATTTCTTATATCAGGTTGCCGAGGAGCCCAAGTAGAAGAAATATGGAGTTTAGAGCCTGAGAATTTTGAAAAATTAAAGTAAGTATGATCTTAGTTGTGTTAAAAATAATATGTCCATACTTTAAGCAGACTGTTTTCTGTTTATTTTACTTGGATTGCTTTAGAATGATTACATCATCTCCTTAAAGTCTTTCTTTGATCTTGTGAGATAGGCACTATTACTCTCATTTTATAACCCAGACTTGAGATTCATATATAAGTAACTTTTAAGCGATTAAAAAGTAAGTCTCTGTAATTCCATGTCAGAATTGGTTGATTGGTTGCGTTTTTACAATATTCACTTGTAGATCAATGGGTTAGAACACAGAACACATTTTAACATTAAAAACGTGAGTAATAAGTTAATCTACAAAAGCATATTTAGTATATAACCTATATTAATAGTAATTCAGAACTTGTCTATACATTATCACATTGCTTTTTGGGGACATTACAGTTTAGATTCCAAATGTAGGTGCCAGGAAGTACACCTTCCTTTTCCCCATCCTTCTGACTCAAATCACCTCTTTAAGACTCCCCTACCCTCAATCTCCATGCCCGCGAGCATTGACCCTGTGTTGTGAATAGAGGGCTAGAGAAATTTTCATTGGAGGGAGAATTCTTGGATTCTTGGAATGTGACAAGGAGTAGGCTTCTAGAGGGAAAATGGGGACTGTAGGGATATAGCTACTGTTTTTAATAGTAAAGAGATCATTTGCTTCTCCCTACTTTTCCCTTTCCCACAGAAAGAACAGTGACTTGAGATGAATTGAGGGATCAATTCTGGCTGAGTGATCAGGAAAGGTTAATTAAAAATGTGTCATTTGAACTGTCTTTAAAGGCTAAGAAAGGATTTTGTTGCATGGAAGACAGTTATAAAAGACTGGAGAGAATCCTAAAGTGGTGATTTAATGTTTCATGGGCAACAAGAGTTCCTTTAGGGAAGTGGATGACTTAATTATGTATAAGATGATAGCATCCATTCATACTGCAGTTTGACGATTTTTCATGAATCCAACAATTATATAAAGGTGACTTAATATATTTTATAATATATATGCTATAAGCCATTTATCTATAAATATCCTACCTGAATTTTATTCATATAGATTAGAATTCAGTCTATGATTAACAGCTTCTTTTAGTTTTGTGATGTTCTTATTTTTAGTTTTTAGTGAAGTGATACAAGGTAGAAGTGCATAATCCAGATTTGAGAATAAACCTTTCGTTTTAATTCTATTTTATCTAATGTAATTTTAAGGTTTATTAACCATGTTCTAGGCAACAGTCTAGTGACTGAATGACAATAGAAATCTTAAAAAATTTTCTCAAACTTACTCTGTTTGCAATATGTTTGTTAAGTAGCTGATTAAAATGTAATGTATTGACAGTATGTTAAAAAAAAACAGGTTTTGCTGTCACTAATTTGTATTTTATTTTGTAGGCCAGTTCATGGGTTAATTTTTCTTTTCAAGTGGCAGCCAGGAGAAGAACCAGCAGGCTCTGTAGTTCAGGACTCCAGACTTGACACAATATTTTTTGCAAAGCAGGTATGCTCCTTGGGTACTCTGAAGTCTTGAGAGTTCTATAAACAGAAGTCTATTTCACTTTTGTGTCCTCAGTGTTGCAGTTCTCAAGCTTTTTTGTCTTAGGACCCCTTTACATTCTTAAAAATTGTTGAGATCTCCAAAGAGCTCTTCTGTTTATATGGATTATATTTATCAATAGTTATTATATTAGATATTAAGACTGAGACATTTTGAGAGAATTTTTTTTTAAGATTTTATTTATTTATTTGACAGAGAGAGAGAAAGAGAGAGATCACAAGTAGGCAGAGAGGCAGGCAGAGAGAGAGAGAGGCAGAAGCAGGCTCCCTGCTGAGCGGGGCCCCATCCCAGGACCTTGAGATCATGACCTGGGCTGAAGGCAGTGGGTTAACTCACTGAGCCACCCAGGTGCCCCCATTTTGAGAGTATTAATTGATTTTAAGAAACAGTAAATGCATTACATGTTAAAATAAACACATTTTTTAGTAAAATATAATCACACTTACAAAACAAAAAATATTAGCAAAAAGCTTTACATTTACGTTTTACATTGTTTTACATTTTTGCAGATCTAATGTCTGGCTTAATAGCTCACAGCTAGATTCTCCTTTCTGCTTCTTTATTCAATCTGTTGCAGTATTTTTGTTTTGTTTTTGGTTGAAATATATGAAGAAAATTTGATTTCACACATATGTGTAGTTGGAAAGGGAGGAGTATTTTAATGTCTTTTTCAGACAATTACGGATATTCTTTGATATCAAAACTCCAAAAATGTTGCTTTCTTAAAGGTTAGTTGCAAGTGACATCTGAAACCATATCATTGAACTTTACTCCTTATTATATTAAAAACTTTCGTTTATCTTGCTGTGCAAATGGGTATTTTACTCGTGCAGCATTTGATAACATTGTGCATTGGTCATTTTGAAAGTTCACCGACTTACACAGATCTTCTAAATGTTGACACATTTGATTACATACATTATCAATAAGTCACATGTGTATCATCAGGGAAGTCATTAAGTATCATGAAACCTTTAAACTAATAGTGGAATATCTTAATCTTACCAAATTCTAATTTTCACTTGAAAGATCAAATTTTATCAATAAAACCAAATACTTGCAGGGATTTTCCTTCAAGTAACAGGCTTATTTCACTCAGCTCAAAGAAAAATACCTGTTGCAAACCCTGTTGAACAACCGTATTTGTCTGCCATTTGTGTTTTCAAGTGAAAAAGATGTTCCAAGATAAAAGCAGCCAACTTAGCTCACAGCTCAAAGAGTCGTACTACTGCCTTTTGTTGAAATGACTAGCATATTTTGGTTTGCAGCAGAAGTGCTTTATTTGTGCTACCTATTTCATTTGGTAGAATATTACAGACTTGTACTTCAAAGTCAGATTTTAGTAAAAATTTACTGCTTCATTAAAGACAGTCTTCAGTAAAACTGTTTTTTCTTTTTTCTTTCTTTTTTTCTTTTTTTTTTTTTTTTAAGCTATATATGTCAATGAAACAGTTTAATGCCACTGCCCAGATTTGGTGCTAAAATACCAGCAGTGTTATCTATTGCTATTCTATATTGCTATAGATACTATATCTCTATATCTATTGGTATTATACTATCAGTGCAAATGTGAAAGCAGGGTAGAAGTCAAAAACTATCTTTGAATTATTATGGGAACAATTTTTGAGCACATGAACCCCTTGAGAAGGGTCTTAGGAATTCCCAGGGGTCCATGGACCGCACTTGAGAACTGAAGTTGTAGTATATACAGTGCAGTGGTGAATGTTATTATATGCCTCCATACATTTGGTCCATTGTTTGGAAAAGCTGAAAAAGAGAATGATAAAAGAGGTTTGATTAAGTTTAAAATCTAAGCTAAATTTGATGACATTGTTTGAAGATTGCACCCATTTCTGAGACTCAAAAAATTGCTTAGGATAATCTGTTTAACCTTTAGAAAGGTTGCAAATAAAACTGCTAAATCTCATTATTGTCCTTTGGATAAAGCCTTTGCCATTCCACTTAGTAACTTGTTTTCCCTTTTCTTCTTACTACTACTTTCCACTTTCCTCCAACTTTTTAAAATTGAGTGTTTTTTGAGAGAAATTATCACTTTCTTCTTTTTATTTTAAGGGTTAAGAGAATATTATGTATTTTTTTTGTATTATGTATTTTTTTTCTGATAGCAGAAATTCAAGTACAGAAATATATAGTGATAAGAATGACTATCTTTGTAATCCCACATCCATCTCTACTAACCACTTTTAATGGTTTGACTCATTCTTTTTTTTTTTTTGACTCATTCTTTTAATCAACAAGTAGTATGGATGCACCCACTTTGTGCTAGGCATTGTTTTAGGTACTAGAGGTATAATGGTTAATAAGGCAGGCATGTCTCTTCATTTCAACAATAATGAAAGCAATACAGCAGTAGCCAACATTTACCATTCTTATCGTGTATCAGATATTGTGCTTTAGATAAATTATTTATTTAATCTTTGCAACAACTCTGTGAGGTTGTTACCCTGATATCACAGATGAAGAAATTGAGATCTGGAAAAATTAACTTATTTTTCAGAGGTCACACAGATTTTAAACCCAGGTCTAAAACCTAGGTTTGTGATTCCACATGCCATACTATCTCCCACATTATCTTTTTATATGCTAACATATTCTCATAATAATTTTCTTACTAAAGTTAGGTTGTTATGCAAAATATTTTGCATCTTTTTTCACTTAATGATAAAAGTTTGACTTTGCTCCATTTCCATACACGTAACAGTATTAGCTAACATTTTCTGAAGGTGTATTAGGTACTTCCATATGTATTATTTTTATGTATTAATTTATTTGTAGTAGCCAGTACAGCAACGCTATGTGGTTTTATACATTCCTTATTATTTCACAGATGTGGAAACTGAATCCCAGAGAGGTTATGAAACTTGCCCAAGTTATGCAGCTAGTCATTGGCAGAGCTGGGGTGCAAACTCAGGCACTGTAGCTCTGAAGGTTATGCTCTCAACCACATCACGACATTGTCTCTTTTAAAAGACAATGTCCTATAATTTATTGGTGTAAATGTCCTACAATTTATTTAACTAATCTCTCAATGATCAACATTTTGAGTTTCTGTTTATTTCTCTAACACAAGTAATTTGTTTATGTATTATAATATTTGTACTTATGTATTATTGTATAATAGTAATTCTAATTTCAAAACTGCAGGCTGTGATTTTCAGGATCTAGATAGTAGAGAAAAAGTAGGAGACAGATAAATTTTTAAAAAGATTTT
Organism: Mellivora capensis; assembly: GCA_004024625.1. Classification (NCBI taxonomy): domain Eukaryota; kingdom Metazoa; phylum Chordata; class Mammalia; order Carnivora; family Mustelidae; genus Mellivora; species Mellivora capensis. Next base: position 15,870 of record PISX010009524.1, read on the forward strand.
ATTTATTTATTTGACAGAGAGATCACAAGTAGGCAGCGAGGCAGACAGAGAGAGAGAGAGAGAGAGAGAGAGAAGCAGCTTCCTGCTGAGCAGAGAGCCCAGACGTGGGGCTTGATCCCAGGACCCTGAGATTATGACCTGATCGAAAGGCAGAGGCTTAACCCACTGAGCCACCCAGGCAGCCCAGAGACAGATGATTTTAAAAGTCCTTCAGGTGTTTTTCTCCTTGTAAAGGAAGATTTTTTATATTCTAAGGTATATAAATATATATGCTCATTTTACAAAATTTAAGCATTGTAACTATATGATGTAGGAAATAAAAGTCCCTTATAATCCCTGCTTCAGAGATAACCACAGAAATGATTTATATTCTTGAACATTTTCTCTGTGTGTATGTGTGCATTTAATTTCTTCTATACTGTATGTCTTCCACACTAAATTGTGAACCTGGGAGTCTGGGGTTTTGTTTTTATGTACAGTCCCTAGCACATAGTAGATATCCAATAAATGTAGACTGAGATCTTCATCTCTAAGAATATTACAGTTAACACTAGTATTAACTAACACTGTGACATTAATGATTTATAGAGGTCTAAGTATTTTTAAGGTAAAAGAAAGTACTCTAAAGAAAAATGTACTAGGGTTTGAATTTGTAATATTTTTCTAGGTCTGTATTTCTGTCTTAACTATAATTTAATTTTTATTTGTATTATTCCTGCCATATTTATTAATGTCGAGGATTTGTGATTTTCCAATAATACTGGGTGTTTTTTGTACTATATTATCTCAACAGTTCGTATTGAACTGAATCAGTATTTCCCAATAATATCTTTTAGTCTTCTTAGTATATGCCTCCTTTGAGCCTATGCCAGAAACTTTGTATTACATAAATATATAATCCTTAATTCTAGGCTTCAATAACTAATAATGATTTTATCCAGGAGTCTCCTATTTTCAGAAAATTTAAAAATGTAATTAAAATTATATTTATATTTCTATAAAATATATATTTATATCATTGAAATATATTATATAATTATAATTTAATGTAATTAAATTATATTTATTTATGATAAGGTTGTGCACATTAACTAAGTATATATTTTTGGTATTTGTGGATGGAATTACATCAGTTTAGAGAGGTAATAGTAATACTGGCTGTCTTAAGCTGATCATACACTCTAATTGTGGGAGTGCATGTACGTGGATCACTGATTAAGAAGTATTGAGAAAAGAATCTAGTAATTTGTGTGTAAGAAATGACATTTGGGGGGCGCCTGGGTGGCCCTGTTGGTTAAGCGACTGCCTTTAGCTCTGGTCATGATCCCGGGGTCCTGGGATCGAGCCCCGCATTGGACTCCCTGCTCGGTGGGGAGTCTGCTTCTCCCTCTCCCTCTGCTGCTCTGCCTGCTTGTGTCTCTTGCTCTGTCAAATAAATAAATAAAATCTTTAAAAAAATGACATTTGGTAGTACTTCGCTGCAAAATGTCATTGTCTTGTTTTCACTTTTCACTGATTTATTTGTTTAGATTGTGCTTGCTAAGATTGTACTGGGTTTGTCTGATTATCTATTCAGTCTTCCAGGAAAGCATAATTGCCTACAATGTGCCAGATACTGTGCTAGGTGCTTGGAGAATGATGGTTATAATCCCTGCCCACAAGATGCTTATAGTTTAGTGGAAGTGACTGGTTTTAATCAGTGAAATGCAAAATTTATGGTGGTGATAAAGTACTGCATGGAGTGAAATGACAACTGTATTAATACTGCGGAAGTTTGAAAACAATCTGTGAGACTACCCTCACTTCGAATACCAACTACAGAGTTCATGGTCACCAAGCCACCCTCACTTCTGACAAGTGAAAGTTTGGGGGCGGTCCCCAAGACCACCCTCAGTTTCTATAATTTGCTAGAAAAACTCAGACTTTATTGAAAGCTGTTACAGTTACGGTTGTGGTTTATTACAATGAAAAATACAGATTAAATTCAGCCAAGGGAAGAGATGGATGGGACAGAGTATGGGAAAGTTCCTTGCTCAGAGCTTCCCATTGTCTTCTCCCAAGAGTCACAGATGGCATTAACTTTCCTGGCAACCATATGTGACAGTATATACAGAGGATTGTCATCCAGGGAATCTTAACCAATTCTTGGTATCCAGAGTTTTTATTTGGCCTCAGTCTCATAGACCTGGCTGACCACCCACCATGGCTGACCTCAGTCACTAGTCACCAAATTCTCCCCGAAGTCACAGTGACTACCTTTGTGGACCAAATGCCCCAGGTAAACAAAGATGCTCTTATGAGGCCTGGCTTTTCAGGAGCTTTGAGTTTACCTCGCAGAAGCCAAGGGCAAGGGAAGTCCTCTTTTTGGGCAAGGTTAAATTTTTTATTATATATATAAAAATGGGACTTGACCCCTTTAGGGAGATCTGAGAAAGTTCTGAATAATTGACAGTTCAACTGAAGTCTAAAGGTTAAGTAGGTATTAACTGGAGTAAAGAGGTAGAGGATCATCCCAGATTAATAGCAGCTTTATAGTAAAAGGGAATGAGACTAGCAAAATGTACTGAAAGAGGGCCAGTGTAGCTGGCATATAGAGAGCAAGGGGAAGATGGCATGAGATGAACAGGCAGCATGTTAATCAGAATTAGGTACAGTTAGATGTAGAGACACACTGGTTTATAAGAAATAGAAGTTTTTTTTCTTTCACTTCCAAGAACTGTCAGAATTACAGGCTCCTTTGTTGTGTTCCTTTGTGTGTGGATTCTATTCTAAAGATTACTTTGTGGCCCAAGATTATTTTTGGAGTTTTAGCCATTCTGTCTTACTTGGACTTTCCAGAAAGCAGAAAGGGGACAGCACACTTCTTTCCTTTTATGGACTTTTTTTTAGAATTTACCTATGTTACATGTTTACTTCTTTCTGGCCAGAACTTAGTCATATTGCTGTACTTAGCAGCAAAGGGGAGTGGGACAGTTGTCTTCATTCCAGTCAGTCATGGACCTTGATAAAATTTGGGTACTTTATTCATATGGAAGAAAAAGAAGATGGTTATTAGAGAATATCAGCCTTCTGGCAAACATGTTGACAAAGGTCAGATCATGTATGGCATTTTAGGCCATGACTGAGACTTTGGGTTTTTTTTGTTTTTGTTTTTGCTTTTTTTTTGGTATCTTAAGAGTAATAGAAGGTTACTGAAGTGTTTATTTAAAGAAGTATGACATGATCAGATTTTTATTTAGAAGAGATCTCTTTGGCTATAGTGTGGAGAATGCATATGAGGAGGAGATGCTGGTATAGAATATAAGACTAGTTCTCAGGAGGCTTTTGCAGAAGTACCTGCAAAAGTAGGTGAAAGACTGGTGGTAGAGATGAGTATGAACAGATTTGAATAATACTTAGCACTCAATGTGTAATGGATTGGATGTGGGGATGAAGGAGGAAGACATAGCAATCAATGTCTTGCTGATGATGATGCCTGTGTTTTTCTTTTTTCCTTTTTTAAAAAAATTGATCTTTAGGTACATGAAACAGGATATGATAATCCTTGATTGATGACACATACTCGTGACTCCTATTTATTTGGTTATTTTAAGTAATACAGTAAGCACCTAAGAACTCAGGATGCAAGTCAACTTCATCTGTTTTTGCTTCTCTCTCACCATTGTTCAGCATAACTCTCATCTTCCCTCCCTCCATCCCTTGTAATCCTCATGTTGAATTTGGTATATTATTTCCTTGCTTTCTTCTTTCTTTCTTTCTTTCTTTCTTCCTTTCTTTCTCTTTTAAAGAATTTGTTTGAGAGAGAGAGAGCTTGAGCAGGAGGGGAGAGGAAGAGAGAATCTGAAGCAAACTCAGCACTGAGCACAGAGCCGGGCTTTGGGCTCGATCTCTCGAGATCATGACCTGAGCCAAAACCAAGAGTCAGCCGCTTTACTGATTGAGCCAGCCAGGCATCCCCTTTTGCTTTCTCTTTTATATTTTTTGTAATCCTAAAAAGGGTGTGTGTATATAAAATTTTGACTAGATAGAGAGTATTATGCTTACCAATTGAGAAAAGAGGCAGTGCTGAAATAAAAGCACTTATTTGGGGACTCAATTTAAATCGGGGAGCACAGATTTGGGTAGCAACCCAAATTGTGTTCCCTAGGGAATAAAAATCAAGGGTCTTAAGACAAAAGGAATGTTTGTATGTTTTGTTTACAAAGGATTTTGACTGATGTTGGCTCAGAGAAGACTAGTCTTGACTGAATATAGTTTGGTTGTTAAGGCTTTCACTAAGCAAAGTCTTACTGCAAGTTGCAGGTGTTTGGCAGAGTCCTTGGAACTTATTCCCTTTCTCCCAAGTCAAAGTTCATGGTTTTTGTCCTGTGAGGATGTGCATAAGGCTATTTCCTTATTGGCTTCCTGGCTCCATTTTATTTTATTTTTATTTTAAGATTTTATTTATTTGTCAGAGAGAGAGGGAGAGAGAGAGGGAGCACAAGCAGGGGGAGTGGCAGGCAGAGGGAGAAGCAGGTATCCGCCTAGAGCAAGGAGCCCGAGTTGGAGGCAGACGCTTAACCTACCAAGCCACCCAGGCGTCCCTGCTGGCTCTGCTTAAACTTCTTGACATAAATGCTTCATTTCATTTCCTCTCTCACATCCTCTGTGTGATTTTGGGGGACTTACTTTTTGTCTTAATATTATATCATTAAGATTCTTCTGTAAGTTGTTTATCTTAGTAGTTCCTTTATTTTGCATGCTGTATAGTATCAATTGCCCGAACATGCTAGATTTATTTACTTACTCTTCCTAGATTGACATTTGAGTTTTACATCTGAGTTATTATGAATTGTGTGACTAGACACATTTTTCTACATGTCTGCTGCTGTATATATGCAGATTTCTCCTGGTGTATACCTAGAAGTAGAATTGACCACTTCATATGATACACAAATGTATCAAATGTTTTTTAAAACATCAAAATGTTTTATGAAGTAGATACTCCAGTAACACTCAATATCTGAGTAACTATGTAGCCGTATGCTCCAATATGGTATTGTCAGGCTTTTTAAATTTTTGCCAGCCAGCTTGTCCCAAAATGGTACTTCATTGTGGTCTTGGTTTATGTCTCCCTTTACATTTTGAAAGTGGCATATGTGTTTCTTCTGTGAAATTTCTGTTTGTTTTTATTTTTCCATGGGGTGAATTGTGCTTTTCTTTTTGATTTGTAGGAGTTGTTTATGAGTTCTTGATACTGCTTCTCCAAGTTGGCATACTTTTTCTGGGTGTCTTTTGATGAGTAGAATTTTATATTTTAGAGCCAGTGCTTTTTGTATCTTGTTTAATTAATTGTTATCTATCTGAAGTTGTAAAAGATATTTACCTGTGTATTTCAATTTTAATTTTCTTTTTTTAAAAAATATTTTATTTATTTGACAGAGAGAGAGAGAGAGAGATCACAAGTAGGCAGAGAGGCAGACAGAGAGAGAGGGGGAAGCAGGATCCCTGCTGAGCAGAGAGCCCAATGCAGGGCTTGATCCCAGGACCCTGAGATCAACCTGAGCTGAAGGCAGAGGCTTAACCCACTGAGCTACCGAGGGGCCCCTCAATTTTACTTTTCAACATTTATGTCCATAATTCCTCAGGAGTTGGGTTTTGGTATAGCATGTGAAGTAGGAGTTCAGTTTTATCTTTTTCCATATGGATCATCATTTTTTTCTAGCCTCATTTATTAAACATCTGTTATTTTCCTTATCTAACATTCTGCCTCTGTTGTATATCAGAGTTTGTGTGTTTTCTGGACTGTACTCTGTTCCACTCATCAGTTTGTCTCTGTGCCAATATCACTGTCCTAATTGCTTTCACTTCTTCATAAGGTCTGCTATTTAATAGGTCATGTCTTCCCTCCCTGCTCTTTTTCAGAGATATCCTTCTATTCTTGGCCCAATACTCTTCAATTAAATTTCAGAGTCATCTTACCAAGTTGTATGAACAATTTTGTTGGAATTTTGAATGGAATAGCATTGACTATAAATATCACTTTGGGGTGAATTTATATCTTCATACTAAGTCATGAACATAGTATGTATCTATTTAGATCTTTATTATCTTTAACATGTATAATTTTCTCTGTAGAGGTAATTTCCTCTTCTATTAGATTTCTCCTAACTCCTTGATATTTCTGTTACAATTATAAGTCCTATCTTCTTTTCAATTAATTTTCTAGGTGGTTCAATGCTGGCAAAAAAAGTGCAATTCACTTTTATGTTTGAATATTTAGCTATCTTGCTAAACTCTTCTATTATCTCTAATATTTGTTTGTTGGTATTTTTGAGGGGGTTCTATCTAAATTACTCTATCAAATGATAACAGTTGTATTTCCTCCTTTCAAATCCTTACACCTCTGATTCATTTTTCTTTAATTTTTCTTTTTTTTTAAGGATTTATTTTTTTTTTTTTTAAGATTTTATTTATTTAGTTGACAGAGAGAAACACAGCTAGAGAGGGAACACAAGCAGAGGGAGTAGGAGAGGGAGAAGCAGGTTTCCCACCAAGCAGGGAGCTGAATGTGGGACTCCATCCCAGGACCCTGGGATCACGACCTGAGCCAAAGGCAGACGCTTAATAATGGAGCCACCCAGGTGCCCCCTGATTTATTTTTCTTAGTGCCTGTGTTTCAATAAAATCAATATTCAATATCAAAATCAAAATCAAATTTCATTAAAATAAAAGACTTTCAATAAAATCATGATTTTAAAGGGAATGCCTTTACCATTTTCTTGTTTTGGTTGATAATTACTCTGGTTTTTATTTTTGTTTTTCTAAATGTTGTTTTTTAGGTAAGGGCATTCTGTTATTAATTTAGTGAGTGTCTTTATTGTGAAAATTTTTCAGATGATTTTTCTGCACATATTGTAATGATCGTGTTTATTTTTCTCTTTTAATAGATTAATGCAGTCAGCTATGTTAATGATTTTTCTAAATATTATACCATCCTTCATATTTGGGATAAGCCCAGTTGGTCATGATATATTCTCTCTTTATGTACTGTCAGATTAATTCAGTATTATTTGTTTAGCGTTTTGCATTTGTATTTTTAAATGAAATGGACCTTAATTTTCTTTTCTCCTAATGGCTTTGATTAGTTTTAGTATTAGGGGTTTGGTAACTTCATGGAATGAATTGGAATTTCCTCTTTCTTTTATTGTTCCAAAGAATTTATATAAAGTTTAGATGATCTTTTGCTTCAGATTTTATTAGAATTGGCCTATACAGTCAATTCTGGGCCTGGTATTTTCTTTGTGAGTATATATATTAAACTATTGCTTCAATTTAATAGTTGAAAGACCACTTAGGACACTTATTTCTTCTTGATTTGGTTTTGATAAGATTTTTTTAAAAATTTCTCCGTTTTATAAAAATCTTCATATGGATACTAATATCCATATGAAACAAAATTGTTTCATATGGATATTAGTATGCCCTTACTCTTTTTAACCTTATTTTATTTTATTTTATTTTTTAAGATTTTATTTATTTATTTGAGAGAAAGCTTGAGCAAGGGGAGGGACAGAGGGTTCTAGAAGCAGACTCCCTGTGGAGCAGGGAGCCAACGCGGGGCTCCATCCTGGGATTCCAGGATCGTGACCTGAGCAAAGGCGCATGCTTAACCCACTAGCCACCCAGGCACCCAGCATTTGTTGTTGTTGTTGTTGTAGTCCTGACTCCTAGAATTTTGACTTACATATTTGTGTGATACAGGTTTTAAAAAGCCATTAATCTCACCTTTTATTGTTTCATATCTGCATTAAGGTAATCCAGCTGATCTTGTTTCTGTTTTCAGCCATGTTCAATCCTTGCTGTAAATTGTCATCTGAATCTTTCATAATAAAAACCCTATTTTTATTATGTTATTTTCCTATTAAAAATTTTTTGCTCCTAGGGCAAACTACTAATCGCTCAAGGTCGGTGATTTTCAAGCTAACAAATGATGCCATACCCTGACCACACCATTCTAATGCAAACCAGTATGCTCATTGTCTCTTGAACATACCATGTGAATTTGTTCCTTTGTTCAGACCCTCTTTCTTCCCTAAATGAATTTTCTTCTCTATTCTCTAGGTCCTGTCAAGCTTTCAAAGCTCTGTTAAAATTTTACGTTCATTGAGAAACCTATGATATTTCAGTTAAAGATGATTTCTTCATTCATCATTTTGGTTTTCTGTTCATCTCTTTTTCATGTATGGACTTTTTTCTAAATTTTTCATAGGCAGGGCATGTATACTTTTTCGGTTTTGTGTTTATTTTAGAGTCACCTTCCCTTTAGGACCCCACAGTTTTATTCTCAACCTTTTTTCCCCCTTGATTATAAATAAATACTGAAAACTTTTTTATTTTATAGCTACAACTTAGTGAAAATTGACTGATTTATAATGCAGTACTTAAAACTATTTTAGGAGCATTCTTCTGAGCACCCACTATATTCTTTTGTATAAACTATGAGAAGAAGTTATTCTCTAGTTCAGGGGTTGCTAGTCAAATGGCTGTAGTAACAGGTTGGCAACATGCATGTGTGAACTGGGTTGTCTGTAAGAAACAGGGAGTGGGAGAGCCTGGATGAACCAAAGAATATATGTTCTCTCAAAGGAGTTCAAACCAAATTCTTAAGGTTCTTTCTGGGCCAGCCCTACTTGTGACCTCTTACTCTAGCCTTTTTTTTTTTTTTTTTACCGTTGAACTGTACTAGTGTGTTTGAAAATGTGGTACATGCCAGCGCATATAATAGAATACTCAGGATAAATTAGAGATTTAAAAAGTTGGAAACTATAAAATAATTTATGCTGCAGTGAATTTTTTGTGACAGGAACTAAAAGTTTTTCCAAATAGATGGATGTAAGATGATTCTTACGTGAGTTTCATTGGGTGAAAGACCTCTCTCTCATTCACTGTGCATCCCACACATCACAATGTATGGCACACCTACACTGTAGGTGCATAGTAAATACATGAATGACTGTATGGAGGTACCCTTTTTAAGGTCTTTCTTTTGGCAGTTCTATGCTACATATAGCATAACCACTTGGTGGCGCTAGACTCATTTTTAAACCTGGAAAACTAGTTTTATACCCAGGCATACCATGATTACTATTCTTCATACACAAAATAAGCTGTAGTAAATCATAGACAGTATGTATCATTATTAATATTGAAGGGGAAGTATTAACCACAGGATTTTTTTCTTTTTTAAAAAAATATTGAAGTTGATTATAAGAAAAATGCATGTTTAATGTATATAACTTGATTACTTTGGAAGGAGCTTTTTTTTTTCTCTAATTCTTTAAAAAAGTTTTCTAAAGTGATGGATTACAGATTTGAAGTCCTTAGATTATAGGAATGTTTGAGAGTTTTCTCTGCCATAGTCTCAGCATCTAACCTGGCACTGGGTACATAGGATGTCCTTAATGTGTGAATTTGAAAGAATGTGTGAATGAGTATAAATTTTAACTTCTTCTAACTTTACTCCTACCAACCCATTCCCAGATAATTTCATCCTAGATAAATTTGGTCCATCGTAAGGGGACACTGAGTCTTACTAAGTTTTAGTAAACCAAACCTTTATGTAGTCTCCTTTAATCATTGAAATTTTTTCTCCAAATTTACTAAAGAATTGTGATTCAGGGAAAAATACATATTAAAAGAAATCAGCACTATTAATTATATTCTAAATTTAGTAGATTTAGAATCTAGAATAGAAAAAGTAAATCCTATTACTTTTCTCTAATTTGTCAGTTATAAGATAGTCCTGAGTACAAGATATTATCAGAGAGAATATCAGAAATGTGGTGGTATTGTTGTATTTGTTTGAGAACTGCGTATAAGAGAATGTTTCCTAGTAGAGAAAGCAGTCTTACCAAGGAATTTTTCAGACATACTGCTGCAAATGATGTAAGAACTGGTGGATTTCACAAGACCTCAAAAGCCTCTGGCAATGTAATAAGTAGAGGACTATAAGAATTAAATACAGAAAATAACTGAAAGTTTTTCTTCTGAAATATGGCAGGTTATAAATAGCTTGCTAAATTGTAAATGCTTAAGTGAGTTAGCATTTTGGAAAGACTCTAGAAAATAGTATTAAATTATAATGTAGTAACAAAATACAGCAATAGTACTAAACTATTTTTAAAGGTCATTCACCAAATTTAGTTCAACTTTATAATTAACCTTGCTGGTATTCACACTGATCATCTGAGGTTCTTTCTAGCTCTATAATCTCAACACTGTGTAGGGGTTATAGGAAATATGGAAGAAGCCCTTGACCACAGTAGGTTAAAATCTTGTTAGAGAGACCACATAAATGTACAGAGCCAGCCTAACATAGTGGCTTACTGCACAAATTCTAGAACCGAGACTATCTGCCTCTTGCTTAGCTTAACTTCTCTGTGCCTTAGCTTCCACTAATATAAAATGGGGATAATGATATTGCTACTTCTTCATAAATTGTTGAGAGAATTAAAAGAATTAATACTCGTGAAGTGCCTAGAAAAGTACCTGGCACATAGTACATGCTATCTACATGTTTTTTCACTCTTACTAAAATGTAAGGTCCACATCATTTGCTAAATAAGTTGTTAACAACTAGAAGACAGCACTGTAAAGTCTATATAGGACTGAGCTGAAAAAAATGTGTGGACAAAATATATCCTCTCTAGGAACTCGAAGGTAGAAACTAATAGCAATTGTTGTTGGATAATTTCTCTAAAAGCCACCTAGGTGAGTTGGAGCTTATGCTGAATACTGAAATATGGGTTAAATTTGGAGAGGCAGAAATGAATTTAGGAAGGAGTGTGAACAGGAGGACGGACAGGTTATTTTGGCTTAATCAGCTATGTTTAAGATTAGGAAAGATTTGTCTTATTACCCTAACTGGTTGGTATCACTAATGTTATGAGTTTATTTAATTTATTTGGTTTCCTAGAATCCTCAACTCCAGAATTGCAGCAAATTCCTGAAAATACGTTAGAATGGAATTAAACATGTTTATTATGTTTATGTTAAGACTATATGAAATACATTTTGAAAACTATTAGCGTTATTCATATTTTAGAGGGCATTGTCATTACTTAAAAGCTGCTTTTTAAAAAATAAATTGATAATATTTTTGCTTTTATGTTTTATAGGTAATTAACAATGCTTGTGCTACCCAAGCTATAGTAAGTGTGTTATTGAACTGTACCCATCAAGATGTCCATTTGGGAGAGACATTATCAGAATTTAAAGAATTTTCACAAAGTTTTGATGCAGCTGTGAGTATACTCTTATTATTCCTAAAATGCCCTATTTGTCATAGTTCTCCTTTTAATAGGCTACTTTAACAATTTATTTTAGATGAAAGGTTTGGCACTGAGCAATTCAGATGTGATCCGACAAGTACACAACAGTTTTGCCAGGTAAAGAGACTTTTTATTAAATAAACACTTGTTCTTTTTTGCTTGTTTGTCTCTCACTATTTTTTTTTCTTCTTCACTGAAGACAGCAAATGTTTGAATTTGATGCAAAGACATCAGCAAAAGAAGAAGATGCTTTTCATTTTGTCAGTTATGTTCCTGTAAATGGAAGATTGTATGAATTAGATGGATTAAGAGAAGGACCAATTGATTTAGGTAATCTGGTTCCTGTTCCTAGTATTGCACTTTTGACAAGGAAAAAAATAGGGTATTCTCCTTTGTTTTTGCCGCAATGCTGCTTAGATTTTATTTTGCTTATTTATTTTTTTTTAAAGATTTTATTTATTTATTTGACAGACACAGTGAGAGAGGGAGCACAAGCAGGGGGAGTGGGAGAGGGAGAAGCAGGCTTCCCTCAGAGCAGGAAGCCCGATGCGGGGCTCCATCCCAAGACTCTGGGATCATGACCTGAGCAGAAGATAGATGCTTAACGACTGAGCCACCCAGGCGCCCCTCTGCTTAGATTATAAGGGGAAGGTGACTGTAAGGTAGTATAATGTCATGAAAGTCTTAAGCTTTTCATTACTTTATAAGGTTAAGTAACAGGAAGGACATATTGATACTATGGTTCAACTGGGATCTTTAATTTTTTTTCTAAGAGAAAATTTCTTTAAGCCATGGATAAATTATGTAATTTATTTTTTTAATTTTCTAGGTAACTTTTAAAAGCTACTTCTTTTAGTGAATATAATTCTTTTAGTGAATATAAGTTATTCTTGATTTTTTAACTTACTGATAACAGATAGTAAGCATTTCTTACCATCTTGCATTAAAATATTTTCACTTAGAATTGGATCATTCAGAATCACTTTAATTCAGGGTTTAACAGTCTACAAAAGTTGTTTCTCTTTGAAGTTTCTGTTTATTTTTTATTTTTTTTTAAGGATTTTGTTTATTTATTTGACAGACAGAGATCACAAGTAGGCAGAGAGGCAGGCAGAGAGAGAGAGGGGGAAGCAGGCTTCCTGCTGAGCAGAGAGCCCTATGTGGGGCTCGTTATGGGGCTCAATCCCAGGACCCAGGATCATGAGCTGAGCCGAAGGCAGAGGCTTTAACCCACTGAGCCACCCAGGCGCCCCTGAAGTTTCTGTTTAAGTAGTGCAATAATATGCTGTCCTTTGGACCAGAGGGTAGATATGTCCCAATTCTACCCATCTCTAACCTTAAGCAAAAATGATAAATGGTTAGCAAGGTTAAGGGTATAATTGGTAGTTCTGATATTGTACTAAAATCACAGGCTCACAAAGAATTTTAACTCTTTATTTTTACCTCATTAAGTCTCCTTTTTTAAAAAATTAGGTTCATTTTAATTTCAACAAAACCTGTTTTTATTAAACCTAATGGTATCTGCTGTTCATAAAACTTTATAGTTTTATTAGATTAAAAAATGAACCTATATGTTCATTTTGTTTTTACTTTTTGACCATGTCCCCTGCATAGAACCAGTAATTCATCTATGTAGATTTACATGTTACCTCTATATTTAAAAATATTTTTTATGTCACAGAAAAATAGAATTTTTAAAAATTCTCTTGAAGATTTTTTTAGTTTGGTGGTTAAGCTGATCTCTGTATTTTCTCTGTTGGTTTCTATCTGGTCACTTACTCTGTATTTGTTAGAACCATCAAATACAAAGGAAGTAAAAGATAAAGTAGAACAGCCATTTTTGCTATATATCCGGTGGCTATGCTAAAAATTATGGTTAAAAAGAGGATTAAAACAACTGGGTAGAATTAGTTTTGCATTATGTATAGATTTCAGTTTTTTATTTTATAGTTATGGTAGGGAGTCAGACTGATAAGGACTGAATCCTTATTTGCTACTAACTTGTGTGCTATTTTTCTTAGCCCTCGGTTTTATTACTGTAAAGTGGTATTCTTATTTCACAAAGTTATGGATTTTAATGGGATAACCCCTTAATTAGTTACTTTTCCATACATTTGTTCAGCACCTACTAAGTGATGCGATAATGTAGTAATGCAAATTATACTCATGCTTTCTTTGCCTTTATCTTTAAATTGAAGCTTAACATTGTTATGCTAAAAGGATTTTTACCATCCTGAATTTCCCAAAATATTTATAAAAATATATATATTCAAAAAAAATTTTTTTTTAAGATTTTATTTATTTATCTGACAGACAGAGATCACAAGTAAGCAGAGAGGCAGGCATAGAGAGAGGAGGAAGCAGGCTCCCTGCAGAGCAGAGAGCCCGATGCGGGGTTCGATTCCAGGGTCCTGGGATCATGACCCGAGCTGAAGGCAGAGGCTTTAACCCACTGAGCCACCCAGGTGCCCCTATAAAAAGATATTTTAGACTAACTTTTGAAATAATTTTAATGTTGATTTTATTTGATTTAATTGCTTTCAAATTTCTTTCTAGGTGCATGCAATCAAGATGACTGGATCAGCGCAGTGAGGCCAGTCATAGAAAAAAGGATACAAAAGTAAATGCTCAGCTAATCTCACTGGCATAGTATTCTAGTTTTTAAACATTTTCTTTCATCTTGTATTTTATTATTATTTTAGCAGCGCATCAACATCTACTTTTGATTGGATTAATATGTTCAGGAAATCTATTTCAGAAATATTTAAATTCTACATGGTAATATGTCCTCTTTATAAAGGTTAAACATGCAGATCTCCATTAGATATTTTGTATACTTTTTGTTGTTTTTAAGCATCGTTTTAAATTAAATTAAAACCCTTATTTTGAGATAATTATATATTCACATTCAGTTACAGAAATAATGCAGAGATCCCATGTACCTTTTACCCAGTAGTGGTAACATCTTATCAAACTAGAGTACAATGTCAACAGCCAGGATGTTGACACTGATGCAGTCAGGGTACAGAACGATTTCATGAGCACAAGGATTTCTCATGTCGCGCTTTTAGAGCCAAAACCACTTCCTCTGTTGCCACTCTCCCCTCCCATCTTTAATCCCTAGTTTTATCATTTTTTTCAGTTAAAGAATGTTATATAAATGGAATCATACAATATGTAACCTTTTGGATTGGCTTCTTTCAGAATAATTTTCTGGAGATTTATCCAGGTTGTTAAGTACATAAGTAGTTCATTCTTTTCTAATGGTGGGTAGTAGTCTATGGTATGGGTAGGACCTTTTTTTTTTTTTTTTGGCTCATTTACCCATTGAAGGACATATGAATTGCTTCTAGTTTTTGGCCGTGATGAATAAAGCAGCAGTAAACATTTGTGTACACATTTTTGTGTGAACATAAGTATTCATTTCTCTGAGATAAATGCCCAGAAGTGCCATTGCTGAGTTGTAAATGCATGTCTGATTTTCTAAGAAACTGCCAGACTCTTCCACAGTGTATCATTTTACATTCCTACCAACAATGGATGAGTGATCCAGTTTTTCCATATCCTTGCTAGCATTTGGCTTTGTCAAAATTTTTTATTTTAGCCATTATAGTAGGTGGTAGTGATATTCCATTATAGTTTTAATCTGCATTTCCCTGATGACTAATGATGTTGAAAATCTTTTCATGCCTTTTGCCTATTTTGTGATTAGATTGTTTTTGACTATTGAGCCTTGAATTTCTTTATATACATAGTACTAGTTCTTCATCAGACATGCTGCCTGCAGATATTATCTCCCAGTCTGTAGCCTATCCCCTAATTCTCCCAATACAGTCACAGAGCAAAAGCTCTTAATCCCAATGAAGTCTGATTTATCACTCTCTTCTTCTATGAATTGTTTTTTTGTTGTCAAATCTAAGAATTCTTTGTCTGGCCTGAGATCCTGAAGATTTTGTCTTTTTTTCCTAAATAATTTATGTTTTAACATTTTACATTTAAGTCTGTGATCCATTTTGAATTAATTTTTGTACATGTTGTAAAGTTAGCCAAAGTTCATTTTGTTGCCTATGCATGTCCATTTACTCTAGCACCATTTGTTGTTATCCTTCCTCTAGCAATTTGGTAGAATTATAATAACAGTTGGGTGTATTTATGTGTCTGTTTCTGGGTTCACTACTCTGTTCTGTTGACCTGTTTGCTCTCTGACAGTCCTACACAGTCTTGATTAGTATAGCTGTATCATAAGTCTTGAAATCAGATAAACTGATACCTACAACTTTATTCTTTTTCTTCAAAATTGTTTTAGCTGTTATGGTTCCTCTGTCTTCCCATATAAATTTTAGTATAATCTTGTGCATATCTACAAAAATTATTGTTGGGATTTTGATAGGAATTGTGTCAAACATTTATATCCATTTGGGGAGAATTGGCATCTTTACTATGGTGAGTCTTCCTGTCCATGGACATGGTATTGTCTCTCTATTTACTTTGATCTTCTCTAATTTCTTTCATCAGCATTTTGTACTTTTTAGCATACAGGTCCGGTACATGTTTTGTCAGATAATAAAGTACCCAAGTACTTGAGTCTTTTGAGTGATTACAGATGATACTTTATTTTCATATTTGATTTCTTTGATTATTGTTAGTGTGTAGAAACACAGTTGATTGTTTTCTTTCTTGCATCCTTTGACCTTGTTGAACTCATGCACCAGCTTTAGAAGTTCTTTGTGAGTTCCTTGGCATTTTCTTCATAATCATGTCATTGGCAAATTGGGATAGTTTTGGATTTGTCTACTTCTCATTTCAGTTTTTATCAGTTTTTACTTTATGTATTTTGCAGGTCTGTTGTTTGGTGTGTAAACTATTATTTCTTCATAGTGGATTGATCTTTTTATCATTATGTAATGTCCCTCTCTAGTAAATTTTCTTTGTTTTGAAATTTACTTCATTTCATAGTGATATAGGCAGCCCTGTTTTCTTTTGATTAGTGTTTTCATTCGAGTTGAGATTTTCATCATTTTTAATATGACAGATGATTACAGATTGAGACCTAGACATTTGTGGTTTTATATAAAAAGACTGGATTTTTTTTTTTAAGATGTTTTATATATTTGTCAGAGAGAGAGAGAGAGAGACTGCACAGGCAGACAGAGTGGCAGGCAGAGGCAGAGGGAGAAGCAGGCTCCCCGCCAAGCAAGGAGCCCGATGTGGGACTCGATCCCACATGACCGGAGCCGAAGGCAGCCACTTAACCCACTGAGCCACCCAGGTGTCCCAAGACTGGATTTTTTAAACGAAATTTCTGTTAAGCTGGTTTATATGGGCACTGCTCTGGCAGGGTAAATCAGGATGTTACCTCATTACTGCCAGGTGGGCAGAGAAATGGTTCTTAGAGAACCATTTCTCTAAGAAAATGGTTCTCTAAGAACCATTTTCTTAGAGAAATGAGGAAATGGAAGTTCCACAGCAGAGTTTTATTTTATTTTTTTAAATTTAAATTCAGATGGGAAGAGGTTCCTTGTTATTGCTGGGCTGGGGGGAGTTCTGGCCCCCAAAAGAGTGTCCACTTGATACTACCCTTGCTGGAAGGAGTAGGAATGCCTTGTTACTGCTTACTACATGGCTTCACTGTCACTGGAGTGGGGGAGGCTTCTTTACCACTGTATGTTAGTGACTTCCCACTTGGCTTCCCTTTTAGTTTCTTCTAGATACTGCAAATAGGTGCAAATAGATGTCATTACTGCCCACAGGGATGAAAGTCCTATATCCCTACTCAGTCTTTACTGGTAGGTAGAGTTGGGGCACAGTTTTTTTCGGGTTGTGTTTAGCTATGGTAGAGTGGTTATTATAGAAGGTTTTCTGTCTCGTGAGTTGCCCCTTTCCTGTTTGGATAGAAGGAGCAGACTTTTGTTGGTACTTTTTTTGTCTGTGCCTGTTGGTATTTCTTACTTGCTGGCTTCTTTAACTCCAAGTCTAGGCTATATGAAGGCATATAAGATAACTCACAGAGTTCACCACTGTGTTATTTTTGGGTCCTGGTTCCCTAGCTTGTCTGCCTTCTCTCCACCTTTCAGAATGTTCATTTATGCTTTCATTTTCTTTTTAAAAATATATATTATGTCTGGTGTTTTTATTTTGGTATTTTCTTAGAGAAATGAGGAAATGGAAGTTCCACAGCAGAGTTTTATTTTATTTTTTTAAATTTAAATTCAGTTAATTAACATATAATATATTGTTTCAAGGGTACAGGTCTATGATTCATCCGTGTTATGTAATATCTAGTGCTCATTACAATACATATCCACCCCATTGTCCATCACCCAACCACCCCATCCCTCCTAATCCATTCCCCTCCAGCAACCCTCAGTTTGTTTCATGAGATTAAGTCTCTCATGGTTTATCTCCCTCTCTGGTTTCGTCATGATTTTTTCCTCTCTTCCCCTATGATCCTCTGTCGTCTTGTTTCTTAAATTCTACATATCAGTGAGATATGATAATTGTCCACAGCAGAGTTTTAAAAACATTTTTACATGGTTTAAAGCACTGTAGTTGTAGTGCTCCATATTCTTTCAGTGAATAGAACTATGTGTGCGAAATTATTTTAAGCATATAATGCAAAAGCAGGCTTAGATTTTCTATATATTTTCATCTTGATTAAGCACCACTTACACATCTTATCAGTAATTCTAATGTCAATCCTTACTATAAATAAACTTATACTGTGAGATGTCTCATTGTGATACTCTGATATCAGAGTAGTGAAAATAAAATAGCATTCAGAAATTTTGCAACAGGATATAACCACATTATATTAGTAAAATATTATACAAATATTTTATAATTTATAATTAAATGTAAAGTATAAGTGAAATATAAAAATATATGAACTAAAAATGGCAACTACATCATGACTTAGAAAAAAGTATGTAGTTAGGAATATAGTTAATTACCATCAAAATGCCATAATAATTAATCCAACAACTGTGAGGTCTTAGTTTAGTTATTTTTTTATGAGATCTGAAGTAAATGATGGTTGCTATATTTCTTATAAAATAGGAAAACAAAATATTTTTATTTCAAATGTTTAGTGATATAATATTATTTTAGAACATTTAAAAATATTTGTGATTAAATTTAGCTAGTTTTTTTCCCTGCAGTTATAGCCTTTCATATATGAAAGCTTTTTTTAAATGTCCATTTTCACTGTAGCCAATTGATAGATTTGTGTTTATCCTAAAGAACCATGGGGTAGTCACAATAGATGATCTTAATTGTAATAGTGTTATAATTCTTTATTACATTATAAACTTTAACTTTTTTTAGGTACAGTGAAGGCGAAATTCGATTTAACTTAATGGCCATTGTGTCTGACAGAAAAATGATATACGAACAGAAGATAGCAGAGTTACAAAGACAACTTGCTGAGGTTTGTGACCACATTTTTACACTTGATCTTAGCCAAAAGGCCGAGAAGCGATTGTGACCACATTTTTAAGTGCAAAGTTCTAGTTTAGTTGTCTCAGGGAAGGTATTCTCTCTCTCTCTTTGTTCTTTCTCTTTCTTTATCCGATCTCTTTGTTTTTTTTCTTTCTCTGTTCTTTTTCTCTTTCTTTCTTTCTTTCTCTTTCTCTCTCTTCCTCCCTTCCTTCCTTCTTGATTTACTCAAGTGTCCTAAGTGGTGATTAAGAGAACACACTCTGGAGTCAGGCTGCCTAGATTTAGCTCCTGGTTTTGCCACTTAGTGGATGTATGAATTGGAATATACTTCTTTGTGCTTCAGTTTCCTTCTCCCTTCCTCCCTCTTTCTCTCCCTCTCTCTCTTTCTTTCTTTTTTGAGAGAGAGAGAGAGAGAGCACGTGCACATGAGTGACAGGGGTCCAGGGAGAGGGAGAGAGAATCTTAAGTTCCGTGCCCTGCATGGAGCCCATGAAGGGCTTCATCTCATGACCCTGAGATCACGACCTGAGCCTAAATCAAGAGTCAGTAGTTTAATTGACTGAACCACCCAGGAGCCCCTTAATACTGTCACCCAGTATTAAGAGTAAAATTTGAGGGGCGCCTGGGTGGCTCAGTTGGTTGGGCGTCTGCCTTCAGCTCGGGCTGTGATCCTAGGGTCCCGGGATTGAGTCCCGCGTGGGGCTCCCTGCTCAATGGGGAGTCTGCTTCTCCTGCTAACATGTCTCCTCCCATTCTCTCTCTCTCTCTCTCTCAAATAAATAAATAAAATATTTATAGAGAAGGAAGGAAAAAAAAGTAAAATTTGAAAATAATTGTACTGTGTTATCATTTTAAAATAGTTTGGATTCAAGACTCAATCATTAGGGTATGCTGTTTTTTTTTTTTTTTTTTTCTTTACCCTAAGGAGGAACCCATGGATACAGACCAGGGTAGTAATATGTTAAGTGCTATTCAGTCAGAGGTTGCCAAAAACCAGATGCTTATTGAAGAAGAAGTACAGAAACTAAAAAGATATAAGGTATGTTTTCTATTTTATTTGTTCCTGTGTTTTAATATAGAGTAGTATATTTTGACATGAAAATATGTTGAATACATGATTGTTTTACCCATCATTTACTAGTTTTCAGAATAATGACTTGGTTCCTTGGCACCCCACAAAGGTAACTAGTGAGGTTTCTTTCTTTTGAATTTTTTTGAAGTATTGTTTTAAACAAATTTTTAACCTATTTGATGCTTCAGTTCACTGCAATAAATGATCAAATTGTCTTATCTTTGGCTATTAGGATCCACTTCAAGTTCTAAGTCCTTTTGATATGATTCTCTTCATCTTTGATAGCTTCCTTGATTTCCAGTATGACAAGATGTTTCAGACTCCTCTTGTACATTTCCTACTTCAGACTTGGATTAGCCATTTTTTTTAAAGAAGCCTTGGGTTCTTTTGGTGGGAAATATTATTTAGAAACCACTATTTGGGTGCTCAGTGATCCTGATTAGTCATTATGTCTAGGCCTTTTCAAAGCTAAGGAATACATTTTTGTTTGCCTCTTATTTTAGTTTTGAAGAGAAAACAGAATGTGAATTTGT
Source organism: Mellivora capensis (assembly GCA_004024625.1). Lineage (NCBI taxonomy): Eukaryota > Metazoa > Chordata > Mammalia > Carnivora > Mustelidae > Mellivora > Mellivora capensis. Next base: position 36,224 of record PISX010009524.1, read on the forward strand.
ACAATGTGAATTTACTCTTCAAATTTAGAAATAAAGGGCTTAGGGCACCTTACTGGCTCAGTTGTTAGAGCATGGGAGTCTTGATCTCAGGGTCATGAATTCAAGCTCCATCCCATGTTGGATGTGGAACCTACTTTAAAAAGAAAAAAAAAATTAAAGGGCTTTATACTTGAAATTAACCATTTGTATTTCTTCTCTTAAGCTGAAAGTCTTGATTCCTAACAATATTAACGTAATGACTTGTTTTCTTTATATATATATATATAGAAAACATATGGATATATATATATATAGAAAGGTTCAGAATAACAATACTAGTGTTAATAACAACACAGTTTTTTCTGAAGTTTATTTTTTTCCTTAGGGTATACCCCATTTTGGATATACAGTCAAATTACTATTTTTAAATTCACTTGAAAAAATTTTCTCTTGATGTGGTTCTGTCACCAATTTTCTCAGTGTGGTTATATTACCAATGCACAGTTGGATTCATTTGTTTTATTTTCCTTTCCAGTTATTTAGGGTTTTTAAAAAACTTTTAATTTAATTTTAATTATGGCAAACATTTATATAATTCAGAGTCAAATATAAAGCAAGTCTGTTTTTAAGAATGTCATTCTCTTTCACTTGCAATCTGATAAGCTTTTTTCAGAGAGAGTGAAGAGTAAAGGGAGCTTTGAATTTTGCATAATTAGAAATGGTAGTTATGTCATTTCTCATGTGTATCAAAATCATTGTTACTCATTTGAAGCTCAGTTGAAGGCAAGAATTGTCCTTTTTTCTTTTTTATTGCTCACCAAAGCATTAGCATGGTGTTTTGCATCATACTTAACAGCCAATAAATGACTGTTAAATTAAATAAATGAACCTTGGACTGTAGGATCTCTTCAGTTCAGAATTCCAAGTTCATGGAGATAGGAAAGTAAGGGATGAAAATTTAGATATTTATCTTCCATTTTATGTGGTATACAAAAATAAGTACCCAACACTTACATATTCTTAATGCAGGGTTATTCCATCACTAAGTTTTAGTATTAGCCTAAGATAAAATACAGGGGGCGCCTGGGTGGCTCAGTGGGTTAAAGCCTCTGCCTTCAGCTCAGGTCATGATCCCAGGGGCCTGGGATCTAGCCCTGCATTGGGCTCTCTGCTCAGCGGGGAGCCTGCTTCCTCCTCTCTCTCTGCCTGCCTTTCTGCCTACTTGTGATCTCTGTCTATCAAATAAATAAATGAAATCTTTAAAAAAGATAAAATACAGCTTAAGTTTTCAGAATCTTTACCTGCTACATTGCTTGAAAATGTCTGTTCAAAAAGGTAAAATGATTCTCTTACTGCTATAATATGAACATGTGTTAAGATTTTATTTAATTCATTAATTAATTGAAGGAACCTGTAAGATATCACAACTAGTTAAAATAAGTTAACGCAGCTCAAATTTATATGAAGTAAAGGAATGTTGAATTTATTAAAAATGTAAACTCTTTTTTTCCTATGAGAAAAAGAAAGTAAATTGAACCTCTGCCAGACAGAATATTTAATAGCTGAAAGGGCAGTAGTAACAAACTAGAATCACATAACTTGGGAGGGGTACTCTAGACAATGCATGATTTTCACTTGAAGTACAGATCTGTCCTTACCGTCTATCTTCTTGATTAAAAGTAACTGAGGGTGCCTGGGTGGCTCAGTGGGGTAGGCCTCTGCCTTCAGCTCGGGTCGTGATCTCAAGGTCCTGGGATCGAGTCCCATATCGGGCTGTTAGGCAGGGAGCCTGCTTTCTCCTCTCTCTCTCTCTCTCTGCCTGCCTCTCTGCCTACTTGTGATCTCTCTCTGTCAAATAAATAATAATAAAAAAAATTTTTTTAAATAAAAGTAATTGAAAGAAAGATTATTCTTGATCACAAAATAAAGCTGGTTTCTTTAGGTATGGCCTGATTATTTGTATAGTTGTAGTAGTAAGAGTGTTAATTTATCATGTGGGCTTCTTAAATTTACTTTCCTCTTAAGTTTTCATAAATAATTTTAGACTTTTAAAAGTGTTATTTGGGGGCGCCTGGGTGGCTCAGTGGGTTAAAGCCTCTGCTTTCGGCTCAGGTCATGATCCCAGGATCCTGGGATCGAGCCCCACATCGGGCTCGGGCTCTCTGCTCCGCGGAGAGCCTGCTTCCTCCTCTCTCTCCCTGCCTGCCTCTCTTTCCTATTTGTAATCTCTGTCTGTCAAATAAATAAATAAAATCTTTTTAAAAAAATAAATAAATAAAAGTGTTATTTGTTAGGCCAAGAGTAGGAAGAAACTCACATGTTTTGTTGGATTAGTCTTTTTTCTCATGGAGATGGAATCTCATTATTTCTAATATTTTTCTTGTGAGAATGGAAGATTTACTCCCATTTCTGTTTTGAGTTGGATGCAAAGATCAAAATGTCAGAAACTTAGTGTGGTTTGATATTTGTTTTATTTTCAGATTGAAAATATCAGAAGGAAGCATAATTACCTGCCTTTCATTATGGAATTATTAAAGACTTTAGCAGAACACCAACAGTTAATACCACTAGTAGAAAAGGTAAGTATTTTACTGGTGAATACTTAAATTAGATTTAGATTCCCCCAAAACAAGATAAACATCTTGGCTTGAGTAGAGGTAAAATTTGTTGAAGCATTCCCATTTTAATTTTTTTTGCTTTTAGCTATTGTTTTATATTCTAGGTGAGAATTAGTTCAACCTGATATTGTAAAATAAAAATAAGGAATTGTCCCACTGCTTTAGCTTTCCTGAATCCTTGTACCTAATATTAGAATAAAATTTTAAAATTTTCCTGTCTGTAAGCTGAAAGCAAAAAATATTTTTTAAAGATTTTATTTATTTATTAGAGAGTAGTGGGGAGGGGCAGAGGGAGAGGGAGAGAGAGAATCTCAGGCGGACTCCACCCTGAGTGTAGAGCCTGATGCATGGGGCTTGATCTCATGACCCTGAGATTGTGACCTGAGCCAAAACTAAGAATCAGACACTTAACTGACTGAGCCACCCACGTGCCCCTGAGTTATTTGAAAGCAAATTTTTAATGTTAAAGATTGAAACAGTAGATTTCTTGTTATTTATATTAGGAAAAATTTGGATTGTCATGTAATTTAAAACTAGAGTGGACATTGAAGGGGGAAAAATAACTATAGCTTAGACTAAGAAATGGTTTTTTAAAAATTCGTTCCTAAGCTAGTATTCCTTCCCCTGAAAGAAAGCTCACATATGTTTGTGAAAAATGCTGATTTCTAAGATTTTTTCCTTCAGTATAAGGCACTTAAATAAAATATTAATTGCATAGTTGCGATGCAGTTAAATTGTTTTTAAGTTTATACTGTAAGTCAGTGTTTCTGAAAGTGAGCATTGCTGGATACTCTTTAAAATACATGTTACGTGGCCCCTCCTCAGCTCTTCTCACATAGGGGAAGGAATCTTTAATAAGTTACTCCAAGTGACTCTAATGCAGCTAGTTTGTGTACTACATTTTGAGAAACACTTTGAAAAGACACTACTAGGCAAATAAAATTTTGGACCATTAACTTAAGAGCAGAGTACATGGTTGGTATGTTTCTCATTAATTTTAAACTTTCTGAAGCAAAGATACATTTCAACCCAGCTTTTTTTATATCATCATAAATAAAAGGAAACGAGACAGTGTTTTTGTGTATACCTTATTACCTGGATCCTGAAACATGTGTGCTTCTGCTTTTGCACTTAGTGCACAAATTATTGCAGAAAACCGCTAAATCTTCTGTTTTTCATACGGATTTTCTGTTCATGTATCCCAGGATGTTAAAGTTATAAAATTCTAAGATGGGAAACTGATTTTAAAAGTTTTAAATTAACAATTAGGGTTTTGTGATTCTCAGAAGTTCCTAGATTCTGTGTTCTTTGTATGAAACAGTATGAAATATTTCTCTATTAAATATATTAATAATAATATACCATTGTGTTAAATCATATGATCTGTTGCATCAGATCTAACTATAGATATATATATCTAACTATAGATAAATATTACTAAAGGCCAGACGAATGTTAGTAGAGAAATTTAAAATGTGTGTATTTTGCTTTAAAATTGGCCTGTGTATAAACTTTTTGATGCAGATTAGGAAACAACCATTTTTGTTTTTTAATGACTATATCCCCAGATTTTTTTGAAAGCATAGTTGGGGAGAACAAGCATTGGAACCGTAATTTCTTACTTCACATTTTGGACACAGGGTGGCAGTGTATGAATGCCTTGTGTTAGTGGGACACCAGCTCAGTGTGTTCTTGTGTTTGCATCTTTTTTTGAAGGGATAGTTATTCATCTGCGTTTTGCCTATTTCTTCAGACTGTTCTTTGATTAATAATATTGGATAAGCAATATTGAAGTTACATTTATTCCTTGTGTATATGCAATATCTGTTATCCCCTAAGGAATGTCCCCTAAGGAATATAAAGAAATTCAGATGGATTATTTGATTAAAATTTTTGAAATTTTAAAGTTATTCGTCAAACATTTATCTAACTTTAACTGTATTCCAGGACTTCTTAAAGTTTGTATATGTACGTATAATTAAGACACATTCTTCTCTCTTAAGCAGTTCATGATATAGTTGGGGAAAGGAATAAACAATTATAGTATTGTGCTGAATAGGATTGTTCTGGTAAGTGCCAGAATCAATTCATGCTGAAGATCCTGGGGGAGCACAGAGTAGCTCTTAAATAGTTTTATGCCACTTGAAGTTTCACATCCACAAAATTTTAAATCCGTGGTTAGAATCAATATTCTCTACCAATAAATCAGCTTCCTTAACCACGAATGTATTCATCTCATTTTGAAAAAAAAAATCATTGTATCATACTGAATATCACTTTCTACAGATAAACACAAATGTTACAAATGAAAAAAAAAAGAGATTTTATAATTATATAAATATAAAAGCTTTAACAGTGATAATTACTTAATAGTACTATTTCTAAGAAAAATAACATGTAGAATACAGAAATGGGTAAGTTTAAATTACTCAGAATTAGTAAGTTTAACTGTTACTCTTCCACCCCTCAGCCCCCTGTGCCAAGGGAAAATAATAAAAGAATAAAGCGTAAAAGAGGGAGAGGGAACCAAAGAGGAAAGATGTGGCTACTCTTGGCAGTGAGGTAAATGCCAAACCTGTCCAAGATCAGATCCCCGAGTAACTGAGATAGTTGCTTAGAGCCTGTGATTGCATAAAAATATTTGCATTTGAAAATCTTTTTATTTTATAGAATAATAAAGAAAAGATCAAGACTTTGATTCTCCTGAAGGCATATGGCTATAATGAATTAGGTTAAGATCTTGCCTTATAAGTATTTTTGTTACATGAGGCTTCTAATCTTCTGAGGCGTTGAATATGCATTACGTAAGAACTGCTTGGGAAATAACCTAAAAATACATTGTTATAAAACTTCTTGTGCCATATACCAAATCTATTTCTTAAAATATAAAGTCAGGGGCACCTGGGTGGCTCAGTGGGTTAAAGCCTCTGCCTTCGGCTCAGGTCATGATCTCAGGGTCCTGGGATCGAGTCCCACATCGGGCTCAGCAGGGAGCCTGCTTCCTCCTCTCTCTCTCTGCCTGCCTCTCTGCCTACTTGTAATCTCTGTCTGTCAAATAAATAAATAAAATCTTTAAAAAAAATAAAATCAGCTAGATGAAAATTTCATTTGTGAAACTTTGAGTTCAGGTATACTTATAACTCTTTTAATGTTTTTATCTTAACCTAGTAATTCTGGATCATTGTCTATCCCAGGTTTTTACCAATCACCCATAACCTACCATAATGTAAAATCATAGATTCCATTGCCCTGGGGGATTCAAAGCACCTTCACAATGTTGAATTTTGTCCCCATTTTACTAAGACATTACAATTCAATTGGTAATAATCTTTAGAACTTACTTCTTCTTTTCCTTAATGGAAATAAGATAGAAGAATAGTTGGTATTCCCAATGATATCTACATTGATATCCACGGCTACAGAATTATCCACTTGGGTCAGTGTATTTTGATATTTCATTGGCATACTGTATAGAACATAACAATGTACCTTTTTTCCATACTATTTAGAAATGTAATATTGTTTTTTATTTTTAACGAAGTCTGAACTTTCGGTTTAGTATATAGGCTTTGGGTTTGTTTTAAATTGCAGATATGTTTTTAGCTGGTGCTTTTAGGCAAGTTATAGTTTCCATTTCTTCATCTATAAATTAGGAATCATACCTACTTCACATACTTGAGGATTAAATGAGATAATATCTATAAAGTACATAAGTAAGTCCTCAGTAAATGGTAATAATTATTAACATTTCATTTATTTTTATCTGAATTATATAGTTAATAAATGTATGCACACTCTGCATTATATGTCTGCTCATTTAATTATGTTATAAAGTTTACACTATAAACGAGTAAGTTTATTTTTGTTAATCCTACTAAACATTCTGTATATTCAAAGTATATTCAGAGATCAATATGGGAAAAATACATATTTTTATTTCAAATTATATCTGAAATTAAATTTTATTTTTATTATTTAGAAACAGAACTTCTTTGTTAAAAATTATATACCTATAAGGGCACATGGGTTGCTCAGTGGGTTAAGCCTCTGCCTTCAGCTCAGGTCATGATCTCAGGGTTCTGGGATCAAGCCCCACATTGGGCTCTCTGCTCAGCAGGGAGCCTGCTCCCTCCTCTCTCTCTGTCTGCCTCTCTGCCTACTTGTGATCTCTCTCTCTGTCAAATAAATAAATAAAATCTTTAAAAAATAAAATTTATATACATATCAAATTACAAATTATGTTTGTTAACTAAAAATGTTCATGTAAGCAGTTTTATATAGTACATATATTTCCTTTTAATATATTCTAAGGAATAACACTATTTTATCGTATAGTTGTATGATAATTATATTACCTAATACATTATAAAAATATTGTAGTTCTAATTACCCTGTTTTTTCCATCTAAGGAAGTTTTTTTTCTTAGCTGCATAATAGCAAAACTCTATTCCTTTCTGATTCAACTGGCATAGTGGAAAGAACATTATATTGTAGTTCTCTAAAATCTTATTTCTCAAAGTGTCATCTGAAGACCAGTGGAATTGGTATCCCCTAAAAATTTGTTAGAAATTTAGAATCTCAGGCACTTTATTGAACAGCATTATAACAGGGTACCCAGGTCATTGGTATGTATATTGAAAAGCACCACTGTAGAACAAGTGTCTTTTGACCTCTTGTAGTTTTATTTTATACTAGCGGTGTGACTTGTCTATAAGCTCTGTCTTCATCTGCTGAAAAATAGAGTTACTGGGTTCAAGCTATATAATTGTTATGAGGATCAAATGAAATAAGGTATGAGAGCATTTTTCTTAGGTTCTATAAGTAAATTTCATTAATACTACAGATATGTGATCCTTTAGTGATATTCTATTAAACTTAACTATGCAAAAACTAATATTTTTCTTATACTCAGTTTGAATGAGAAATGGGCACAAAGGTAAATATATTGTTTTGAAGCATTTATGAATGAGTATAACTTTGTGGAATGAGTAATTATGTATATTGAAATTATTACAATTGTAATAATACATTTCAGTTGCAGATAAGAAAGAACTGTAAACCAAACATGATCCTTTTTTACTGAGGGGCAGAGCATAACTATAATTTGTCCAGCAGTAGTATGTTGCAAGCCTTGAGTTATGAAAGCTAATGCTCTAGAAATCTTAAAAACAATGAATTTCAAGTCTTTCAGCTTAAGTATGCCCACGTACACACATTTTAACATGATCTAAAATGGACTTTTAATATCTTATAGAATATTATCTTTAACTTCTAGGCAAAAGAAAAACAGAATGCAAAGAAAGCACAGGAAACCAAATGAAGACGACGCTTTGGGATGTATACATATTTCTGCTTCTGCACTTATTTTCACGGAAACCATTAAGTATAAAGAACTTTGAGCAACATTCTGATTGACTCAGTGCACGTTTGGCAATAGTACCAGTCTGTCTTGTCTTTAATGCATGGATTCTTTCCCAGCCTGCATCATGTGCATGTAGTGCATATTAAATAAAGGTGATATTAAGAGTGCTTGCCCAAATTCCATTATTTGACATTGGATCCCAGAATTTCTCTTATATATAAGAGAAGTTCTCTGGATATATACTATCATGATGAACCTAGAAATTGCATAAATGATATTCTCTACCTGTAATTATTATAATCAATCTCTCGATCTTTTAGCTCAGTTACATGTTTAAAATTTATGAATGTCAGATCTTGATTAAATTAGATCTCTTGTTTCTCCTCATCATTAATGAAAAAAAATCAGTATTTGTCTATTATATCTAAACATTTTGAGGATTTTAAAATTGAATTTTATCTTGAGAAAGTATGGTTTTAATGCAGATCATTTGAAAAAGACAAAAGTATAATTTCTATTGATTTTCATTGCTGCCAGAAGAAAAAGTAATAAACATTCAATTTATTTTAGCAGAATTTTTAAGTGTTTGGGGTTATTTATTTATGTATTAGAATTATTTTAGGAAGGTATGAGTATTATGCTTCAAAGTAGAATTTCAGGTTAAGAATAAATGATAAATCTTAAGATTTTTGGTATTACTCTCAGTCTGGCAGCATTTTCTGGCTGCTAAGCTGTATATAAACAAATCAGAGGTTTGACAGTTTAGGCTATTTGCTTTTTAAAAAAATAGGATGTGGTGGTAGAGAATCCTTCTTTGCCAATTTGAATGAAATTGGTACAGCCCAATAGTTTCAAGAACCATGTACAGTCTGCTCCCAATGGATTTTTTAAAATTACTTTTGGGATTTGCTTTTTTTTATTTTATGGAATAATTGTACTCTTGCTCCTAATCTTTTCATAGTTAAATTTTAAAGGGGATTTAATGGAACTTCTCTTTAGAAAGGAAATTATCTACTTTTTTTTTTTTAAAAACTAGATACATTTCTGAAATTGATGCATGACTTTTTAACAGTTTATTATGGAAAAGTTTAAACATGAAGGGGGACTGTGTATTCATCTTCTGGCTTCAAACACATGAATTTTTTTTAAGGATATTTTAAAACTTACTACACTGGTATTACTAAGTAACTAATGTGAAAAAATCTGGTGGAAATTGAGTAGAAAAATTAATAAAATATTTTTCACATAATTTCAGTTGAAAATAATAAAGAGGAATTTGTAGTTTTTCATTTGTTTGTGAGTAAATATATTTTGCTCTGGATACAATCATAATTATGGAGTGTTTTCAAACCCATGATACAATTTTAAAAAGTGATTTCTTAAGGATTATTTTAGGCTCCTCTTGATCCCATGCAATTATTTCAACTTAATTTACATACCCTGTTTTTGTTTTTAAGATTTTTTAGTTTGGAGTGATCTCTACACCCAGCGTGGGGCTTGAACCACAATCCTGAGATCAAAATTTGCATGCTCTACTGAATGAGCCAGCCAGGTACCCTTATATACCCTATTTTATAGAGGCTTAAATTTTGTAAAGCAATATAAGGAATATTATAGTCAGTAGTATCCAGTCATCAAGACAGTGTGAAACTAGCATAAGGATCAACAAGAAATTCAATCAGTGGAATCAGAAGAGAGCCTATAAACAAATCCACCTTTATATGGTTACCTGATTTTTGACAAAGGTTGCAAAGCAATCCAACAGAGAAGAAAAGTCTTTTCAATGAGGCCAGAACAGCTAACCTTCCATGTGGACAAAAAAATGAACCAAGTCCCCTTCCTCACAAAAATGAATTTGAGGTGGATCATTGACCTTCATTTAATTGCTAAAGTACAAAGGTTTTTAGAGGAAAACATAGGTGAAGATCTTTGTGACTTGAGTGTAGCCAAAGGTTTCTTAGGTCACAGAAAGCAATAACCATAAAAGATCCAAAATTTCTTTATAAAAATTAAAAACTTGTCATTGAAAGATGCTTTTAACAAGAGTAACCAGTATCAAATGACATTAAAAATAGCTTTATAAAACTGTTAATAGGTATAAGGATATTTTCTTAATAATCTAATTCTAATAAAATTCTTTGATAGGAATTTCCATAGCTTAAGAACAGTTTCTTTTATCTGCTGCTTCTTTGATAAATGTAAATGCATTGTGATCCTTCATGATAATGTCTACCAGTGAATAAAGAAATACAATTTGTCTTTGTCTGGGTCTTAAGTCATGAAGCTGGTGGGTAGAGAAAATGGATGAATGAAGAGCAATCCAGAAATATATAAATGTCAGTTATGTGGGAAGTTTTTCTTTTTTAAAAAGGTGTATTGACAGGAGTATTTAAAAGAAAGTCTCCTTTGTTCTTTTCACTTTTGCCCTTTATTTTCTGAAATCTCATTTAATGCTTGGATAGGTGAAGGCACTTCCATTCTGTTTTGTGCCTTTTAAAATAACGAGCCAATTTTAAGCAATATACTTTTGCTATCAAAAACAGAGAAAGCTTGCCAACAGCTGCTGCACTGGCTAGTCTCACCTCATATGTTTAGTTCCCAAGATAGCTGCCCTTTTTCTAACAGAGAGTAGTCAGCTTGACTGTGTCACTAGAATAGACAAATATTTGTTCTTAGATCGTGAACCATGGGGACTTGCTCCCCTATTTAGACCATGATACATACTCTGTGTGTATTATGGTGTTACATGCAGATTAATAAATTCAGTTAATCTAGTTGCCTAAAACATTTCAAGATACATTCAGAAATCACTCCCCCTTTTTTCTTTCTCCCCTGTAGGAGGATTTTGTGTCTTTTGGGGAAAAAAGGGCTTTTAAGGTTTTTCCTTTAAAAAAATTTAAAGAAAGATAAGCAAAAATTAAATTTAAATTACCCATCGTTCTACCATCAGGTATGACTGCATTGACATTTTAGTGTATTTAGTGGTCCTTTTTTCCCCGTATGGGTGCATTTTTGTGTTTGCATGCCTGCATATTCCAAAATAGCTTTATGTAGTATAAATTATTTTTAAAACAGATGATATGCAATTTATCACTTTTGTATCACTGACAACTTACTTGCAAGAAACAAACTACTCCAGCTATTTGAAGAGGAATGGGGTTATAAGAGCATTTTGAAAACTTAGTTTGTTAGAGGGTTATTGGAAGATATGGAAGAGTAGGCTCAAGTTTGGGTTTCCAGGAATGACTCCCAGCAAAACTTAGGTTACTGGCAAACTAGCGGAACTGTTACATCTGGAGCAATCAAGGAGTTCACCACTGGACTCCCTGTTAGGACCTGCTGCAGGAGCCGCAGTCTGGGAATGAATGTGCTGCAACTTTGTGTTGTCATGTGGTGACTATACACTAGAACTGGAAAGAAATTCAGCCTCTCCACAGTTTAACACTCAGAATAGTGAAAAACACTCAGAATAAACTCTGCCACTCAGAATAGCTAAAGCAACAGGCCTTACTTTTGACTTTCAAAACTTACACTAGGTTTTCTGCAAAAGGGATCTAAGAAATGAGTTTTTAGCTCTCCAGTTTCTGCAGAATAAGAAGGCATTTTAGTAGGAGGCTGGCAAGTCCACTCAATCACACATTATTACATTCTTCTACAGTAACAATTTTTTCTTTTTTCTTTTTTTTTTTTTTTAAGATTTTTTTTATTTATTTGTCAGAGAGAGAGCGAGCACAGGCGTCAGACAGAGTGGCAGGCAGAGGCAGAGGGAGAAGCAGGCTCCCTGCCGAGCAAGGAGCCCGATGCGGGACTCGATCCCAGGACGCTGGGATCATGACCTGAGCCGAAGGCAGCCGCCCAACCAACTGAGCCACCCAGGCGTCCCTGCAATTTTTTCTTTTTATAGGAGTAATACATGTTTACTTTAGAGAAATGAGAAAATACAGAAAAAAATATGAAAATAAAATCTAATCCTATTACCTAGAAATAATCACTGTTAGTGTTCTGATGTATATCTCCCCAGAGATTGTGTTTATACTCACACATGTAATAGATACTTTAGTTTTTATGAAAGAGGGATTACAATTAAATATTTTGTTGCATGCTTCCCAGTCCCTACAAACTTCTCATATTAATAAGTGTGCTTATATCATAGCTTTTTTTTAAAATGGTTGCTTAGTATTCCAATATATAAGTATGCTCTGTTGTATTTAATAAGCCCCTAGTAGTGTGGAGTAAAGCATAGAAATAAAATGGGCAAACCAGATAGTTTGATTTGGGGGGGAGGAATTTATTTTTTATTTTTATTTATTTATTAAAATATTTTATTTTTTATTTGACAGAGGTCACAAGCAGAGAGAGGCAGGCAGAGATAGAGAAGGGAAGCAGGCTCCCTGCTGAGCAGAGATCCCGATGTGGGCCTTGATTCCAGAGCCCTGAGATCATGACCTGAGCCAAAGGCAGAGGCTTAACCCACTGAGCCACCCAGGTGCCCAGGAATTTTTTTTTTTTTTTAATTTATTTATTTGTCAGAGAGAGAGAGAGTGAGCACAGGCAGACAGAGTGGCAGGCAGAGGCAGAGGGAGAAGCAGGCTCCCTACCGAGCAAGGAGCCCGATGTGGGACTCGATCCCAGGACGCTGGGATCATGACCCGAGCCGAAGGCAGCTGCTTAACCAACTGAGCCACCCAGGCGTCCCGAATTTATTTTTTTTAACTGACATGAATTTCTAGATCTGTCAAACATGAATGTTCTTCAGTTTGTTCTTTTTCTTAACACATGGTTAATTGGCTTAAATCCAATGACTGAGAGGTCAAAGAGTCACCACTTCAAGCGTACCTAGTATTTTTTTTTTTACTTTATATTAATGTCTTGAGAATTTCTTTGATAATTTATTCAACATATATCTGAGTTGTTCTAGGTGCTGGAGATGCAGTGGTAAACAAGATCAAGCCCCTGACCTCATGGTAAGAGAGGCAATAGTCAAGCCTGTACAATTTTTCAAGTACTGATAAGAACTATAAAAAAAACAACAGGTCAAAAGAATGGAGGGAGGTGAGGATTGATAGGATGGCCATGGAAAATACCTTTAAAGAGATGATATTGAAGCAGAGATCTAAATGAAGAGAATATTCTCTGTAGGACTGACTCAGCACTATGAAAGAGGATTGCATATAGGCAGAACCAACATGCAATTATTCTGAATGCTAATTTTTAATAATGTGTGATAGTTAAAATGGTTTAGGAAAGTTGATTTGGGGTGATTTTGATTTGATTTTCAATATAAAAATAGGTTGAATAAAAATTACATGTAGAAAAGACTAGGGCCACTGGTTGATGTGCTTTCTTAAGCTATCCGGATAGTCTACATAAACTTATGTAAGGCTTTCTTGTAGCAATGTAGTATAGTAATGACTAAACCATAAAATTAGTGGGAAAAGTCTCATGCAAGTGTATTTTAAAAACAGTTTGATGTATACCATGATTAAAGAAGTAAACATGAAAACTAAAACAATGAAATTATTAGAAAAATATGGGAGGATATTTTACTATTTGGGGATAGAGAAAAGCTTTCTAAGCAAGAAATAAAACATAAAAAAAAAAACCTGGAAGAGAAACACCTAACTGTGTAGAAATTTCTGTACAAAAAACACTAAAAACCTAAAAGCAAGAAAACAAATTTTCATCATACATAATAAAATGCAATATGTATATTAGATATAAAATTAGTATCTAATATACAGTGAGCTCTTACCCGGGAGAAAAATTGGCAGGTGATATGAAAAGGCAATTCACAGAAGGTGTTAAGAAATGGCTAGTGACATAGAAGATGTTAAATCTGCTAGTGTTAAAAAATGCAAATCAAAATTTGAAGAGATGCCTTTTTCCTGTCAGATTATCAGGAAACTAAAGTGCTTTTAAACATCCACTTTACAGTATGGGCATAAATGGGCAGGCTGATGGTCCAGTGGTATAAATCTTTTGAAAAGCAATTTAGCAATTCTCAAAATGTAGGTGGTTTATATCCTTAAAATAATTTCACTTCCAAGAACCATACTACATATGTGTTCACACAAGTACATAAAGATATGTATAAGAAGATTCATCATAGCGTTATTTGTAATAGCAAATAATTGGAAACAACCTAAAAGCATAGCAAGAGGGAATGGGAAAATAAGTTATAGTATGTTGGAATACTATGCAAATCATTGAAGATAATGAGATAAGTTTCTGTGCATTAACATGGAAGGATGTCTGTGGTCTATTTTTGAGGAAAATGAAAGTTGCACTGTAGTGGTGTAGTATAAATCCATTGTCTGAAGAAAAAATCTTATATGTGTATATATAAAAACAGAAAAATATTTGAAAGTGTCACACCAGATTCTTAACAGTTAATAGCCTAGGGGCTTAGAAGTAGAAGGTTGAAGTAGGGAATTTTTCATTTTAAATGTATAGGTTTCTGAGATGATTGAAATTTTTCCTACCAGACTATATTACTTTCATGTTCTAAACAATAAGTAAATAAATCATATCAATAAGTTAGCCAATTATTCTTGTGACAAAAATATTGTTAGGATTTCTTTCAATAAGATGTTCCCTAATGCATTTAAATGCATTTCCCCTAATGCATTTAAATATGAACAAAATATAAATGCAGCTTATGTATGTATATGTATATATATATGTGTCTATCACATATTGAGTAATATATTTATTTGTAATCTAAGACATACCTATGTCTTCATAACAATAATAATAATGGTGCTTATGGGGTACTCTCCACTGGTGGCTTTTCTTACAGCAGTTTATTTTTTAATTAATTTTTTTGTACCTTTAAGTTTTTACTTAAATTCCAGTTAATTAACATATAGTGTAATATTAGTTTCACGAGTAGAATTTAGTGACTCATCACTTATCATATAATACCCAGTGCCCATCAAAACAGTTGCTATCCTTAATACCCATCACTCATTTAACCAATCACCTGCAAACTTCCTTCTAACAACCCTCAGTTTGTTCTTTATGGTTAAGAATCTGTTTTATGGTTTGCCTCTCTCTCTTTTTTCCCCCTGTTATTTGTTTCTTCAATTCTACTTATTAGTGAAATCCTATGGTATTTATCTTTGTCTGACTTATTTCACTTAGCATAATAGTCTCTAGCTCCATCTCTAGCATTAAAAAAATATTTTATTTTACTTTTTCATCTTATGTATCTATATATGTATTATGTATTTAAATAAAATCATCTGTAACCTGGTTACTCAAATTGTGATCTTCAGACCAGCGGCGTCAGCATCACCTAGGAACTTGTTACAAGTGCAGAATCCCAGGCCAATGAAATCTGAATCTGCATTTTAACAAGATGCCTAGTTAATTCCTGTGCACATTCAAATTTAACAAGCACAGGCTCATTTGTTATTTTTATACTTATGGGAATACTGTTTTCATAATCTGGGCATTGTGCTATATTTTCTGCACTTAAGAAATTGATCTTAGGATTTTTTCAGTTTCAGTAGAATTAGAATTATTGCATTAGAATTATTATCCTAATTCTAGAATTAGAATTCTTGCAAGATACGTCTCTAAAGGCAAGGGAAACAAAAGTGAAAATGAAGTATTGGGACTTCATCAAGATAAAAAGCTTCTGCATGGCAAAGGAAACAGTCAACAAAACGAAAAGGCAAACTACAGAATGGGAGAAGATATTTGCAAATGACATATAAGATAAAGGACTAGTATCCAAGATCTATATAGAACTTATTAAATTCAACACCCAAAAAAGAAATAATCCAGTGAAGAAATGGGCAGAAGACATGAACAGACACTTCTCCAAGGAAGACATCCAAATGGCCAACAGACACATGAAAAAATGCTCCACATCACTTGTCATCAGGGAAATACAAACCAAAACCACAATGAGATACTATCTTATATCAGAATGGCTAAAAATTAGCAGGACAAATGGTGAGAATATGGAGAAAGGGGAACCCTCTTACACTGTTCGTGGGAATGCAAGCTGGTGGAGCCACTCAGGAAAAGAGTATGGCAGTTCCTTAAGAAGTTAAAAATAGAGCTACCCTATGACCCAGCATTGCACTACTGGGTATTTACCCCAATGATACAGATGTAGTGAAAAGAAGGGGCGCCTACACCCAATGTTCATAATAGCAATGTCCACAATAGCCAAACTGTGGAAGGACTCAAGATGTTCATTAACAGATGAATGGATAAAGAAGATGTGGTTCATATATACAATGGAGTATTATTCAGCCATCAGAAAGGATGAATACCATTTGCATCAACATAGATGGAATTGGAGGGTATTATGCTAAGTGAAATAAGTCAGAGACAATTATACGATTTCACTCATGTGGAATATAAGAGTGCAGAGGATAGTAGGGGAAGGGAAGGAAAGCTGAATGGGAAGAAATCAGAGAGGGAGACAAATCATGAGAGACTCTTGACTCTGGGAAACAAACAGGGTTGCAGAATGGGAGGAGAGTGGGAGGATGGGATAACTGGGTAATGGGCATTAAGGATGGCACGTGATATGATAAGCACTGGGTATTGTATGCAACTAATGAATCATTGAACACTACATCAAATGTACTCTATGTTGGCTAATTGAATTTAAATATATATATAAAAGGAAATAAAATGCAGCAGGTGCCTGGCTGGCTCAGTTGGTAGAGCATGTGACTCAACTTCAGGATCCTGAGTTCAAGCCCCATGTTGGGTAAGGAGCCTACTTAAAATTAAAAAAAAAAAAATTAAAGAATTAAAAATAAAAGAAAATTAGAAAGGGAGAGATAGGGGAGGAAAAAAATGCAAAAGCAGTCACAATGTGCCAGGCACTGTTCTAAGTATTTTTGCATATTAACTCATCCTCACAAAATATGAAGTGCATCCTGTTATTCCCACTTTCATATGAGGACACTAAAGAACTAAAACAGTGTGTGATGCCTGGGTGGCTTAGTCGGTTAAGCCGCTGCCTTCAGCTCAGGTCATGATCCCAGGGTCCTGGGATTGAGTCCCGCATCGGGCTCCTTCCTCAGTAGGGACCCTGCTTCTCTCTCCGCCTCTGCCTGCCACTCTGCCTGCTTGTGTGCTCTCATTCTCTCTCTCTCTCTCTCTGAAAAATAAATAAATAGTCTTAAAAAAAAAAAAAAAGAACTAAAACAGTAAGTAATTTACTCAACTTCACACAGCTCTGTAAGCAGTAGACCTAGGATTCAAACCCAACTAACTGGGTCTCCCTCCCTCTCTTCCTCACTGTCAACACCCTCTCCCCCACCTTGCCTCCCTCCCTCTCTCCTTTCATATCTTTCTCCCTTTTCCCCATTCCTTCTTTCCCTCCCTATCACCATTCCCTCTCTTCCTTCTTCAACTCCTCCTTCCCCCAATCTTAGAGGTGACAGTTGCATTATGGACAGAAACCAAGAAGTGGAGGCTCCTGGGTGAAAAAACTACCCTATCTCTGGATTTATTAGAAGCTTTATAGGAGACATTAATTACCTTCACTGAATTATTATTTTTAAAAGATTTTATTTATTTGACAGAGAGAGATCATAAGTAGGCAGAAAGGCAGGCAGAGAGAGAGGGGGAAGCAGGCTTTCCGCTGAGCAGAGAGCCCGATGTGGGGCTCGATCCCAGGACCCTGGGATCATGACCCAAGCCGAAGGCAGAGGCTTTAACCCACTGAGCCACCCAGCCGCCCCCCTTCACTGAATTATTAAGGAATGCTTAGAGTAAGTGGTAATCATGAGCTTTGGGATCCAGTGGCTCTATGTGGGCTGGTAATTACAGTGATTTTGATTAGAGACTAACAAGCTATCCAGGTTGGGCCTCCCAGGTTGTGTCTCCCAGTGAAGTTACCAAAGTCCAAGGTCTGCCCTTTCAGCTTATGATTTGAGGCAGTGAGTATACATTCACTGAAGGTAATAAGGACATTGGGTAGTTGAGACAACTTAATAAAACTTACAGACTAATGTACACCTGAAAGACAATTTACTAATTTACTTTACAATTATAACTGTCAAGCAGACCAGACAGTCCTATCAACCTATCAATACATTCTCTCCCTGGTAGATAAATTTACCAAGGAAACCAAATTAAGACCAGAAGGCAGGTTGGCTATAGAACTGGTCCTAAGGAAATTATTTGTTTTTTAGAGGTACTGGCTGTGATAACCTATGAGATGTTTAGCCATACTAGACACCAACCGAATCTGCCTGGTGCATTACACACCTCTTGGCCAAAATGTTACTGCATCCTTCTACACGGTACTAGAGACACAATATCAGAATTTTAAACTCCATTATTATCACTTTTCTGGTTGATATTTTCCTACTCCCATTCTCATATCAAAAAATGTTTTCAAATATGTTGTAATTTAAGTTCATATTCATTTTATATCAGTTTTTTATTTTTATCTGGTTTCTTCATGAATTTTCTGTCTATATTTTCTGTAACCTATGTAGCACCGATGTTTGAGGAATCATTGCCACTATGACCTTCCTTAATAACACATGCCTGAAATAGTTTATATCTAACTTACATATTTGGGATACCTAGCATACTTAAGATGATGTGGGAAGTGTTTCTTTTGGAGCACACAGGATTGTTACTGGGGTAGTTGTGTTGCTAATACAGCGATCGCCTTGAGTGATGCAGTTACTCTTTCAGATTTTAGGCCAAAATTTGCTTGAATTAACATTTGCAATAAAAAACAGTGGTGTGTCAACCTAAGTAGCCTCATTGTATCTTCCATGAGTAATTTGGCCACTCTAGCCTCTGCTATCATTCCACAAACTGTACATCTTGCCAACTTTCTTGAAGTTGGCGAACACAATGTCACAAGTAAGCCACTGAACTTTCTGCATACCAGTTTACTCTCAAATTGTAACCTCCCGGTGAAGTATGTTGGAGGGCGACTACCAGACTTGGACTTTGGAGACCTGGGATTCTAGTCCTGCTATGCTATTACTATTGTATGATCTTGGCCTATGTTGTGTTATCTGCTGAAACGTACTTTGTCCTTTCCTATAAGATTCAAATAGCACTTGGCAAACAAATTTCACATATGTGTATACGACTAACCCTTAAAACAAATACTGTTCTATTAAAGCTTCTTTGTATTAGACACAAACACTTCTGGCCCTCTCTTGCGGTCTCTCATGGTTGAGTCTAAACATAAGAAATCACGCTTATATGACTTTCTTTTCTTTTAAAACACAGATGATATTTAGGAAAAGTTTGGTTATGTTTCCCAAGCGTTTATCCTTATGCTTTGGGGGTCTCTTTGCCTCCTGCATTGACAGCCTTATAAACTTATACATCTAATTTGTATTATTATCTTGAAGCAGTCTTTTTGCTAATTTTAACCTCTAAGATAGTATTGAGAGTGTAAGCTAGTACAGTTCTTCCTCAGCTTATGACGGGGTTAAGCCCTGATAAACCCATTGTAAGTTGAAAATATTCTAAGACTAAAATGCATTTAATAGACCTTCCCTACTAAACATCATAGTTTAGCCTACCTTGAATGTGCTCAGAACACTTACATTAGCCTACAGTTGGGCTAATCCTCATAATTGTGTGGCTGACTGGGAGCTGCCCAGCATTATAAGAGCATCATACTGCATATGACCAGCCCAGGAAAAGATCAAAATCCCAAATTTGAAGTATAGTCTCTACCGAATGTATATTACTTTTGCACCATTGAAGATCTGGAAAATTGTAAGTTGAAATTATGAAATTGGGAACCATCTGTGTAAACTATTCTGACAAAGCATCTCCAATTTGAAATCTAGTCATTTGTATACACAATCTTTATTCACAAAAAAAGAAAATCAACTCCTTTCTGGATACCTATTTAAATAAATGTAGATAGTTCTGGAGCCTTGTGATAGAATTACATTTAAAGAATTTTGGATGATATATTTTAGCATTAGTATATGTCAGGACAGAAGCCCTACTATAAATACCACATGATAGTATTAAAAATAGAAGAAGTAAGATTGAAGATAGGCTTGAATGTCTGCTTGTTTATTCATTAATTCATTCGATCAAAAGGTATTAGTAAGCATCTACTCTGAGTGAGATTTAATGCTGAGTTGGGGATACATGGATGCGAAGACATGGTCTTGCTCTGTGAGCTTCAACTGGGTATTGGCCTTGTGGTCTTATAAATCTAACTGGTGATAACTTCCTCAAAGAGCAGGAACGGCATGTTTTGGCAAAAACATCTTTCATGTGTTCTTTTCTCCTTTAAACTTTTCTTTTTTCTTTTGGACTGGGAATTTCTTACTATTTTGTTCGTGCTTTGTTCATTTCATCCATTTAAAAAAATTAATTAATTTTAAAGTCTTGTAAGCAGGCAATCCAGGCCACTCCCAGGACAGCATTAGTAGACAATGAAGTTCTTTCTCTGTTTATTTCTATATGTAGAAACTGTCAATGTTTACTAGTAGTTCTTAATCATTTAAAAAAATTGACAGTAATTTCAATAAAAATATATGTAGTTCTTATCTCTGCAGTAATGGCATAGATTGTGTTTCCATGCTCCGTGGTTATTAGTGGAGTTAATCTTTTGTGTGTTTAATGGCCATTTGTATTTCTTTGCTAATGAAGTACCTGCCACGTATTTACCCCATTATTCTATTGCTGTGTTAATATTTTCATTATTCATTTGTAATAGCTTTTTAGATACTAAGAAATTTTTTTTTCTAAGGAAAGTTGAAATCTTATTTTTAATGTTTCTCTGACATCAGATTCCTCTACCAATAAGAAGGAGGAACATTGACATGGATGGTTTAAGGCTAATGATATTTGCCTTATTGTAGTGTTGGAGACGGTGTCCTCTAGATCAAGTCATTTAATAAATATTTATTGAACATATACTGAACATCAGGTTAATGAGATTCTGGGCATGCCATGGTAAAAACAACAGATATTATCTTTGTCTTCATGGGATTTACTCTAGTGAGGTTGACAGATGTGAACCAGATAATCACAAATGTGTAATTTCTAACCATTTTAAGTGCTGTGAAAGCAAAGATCTCTATGAGATCATCAAAGAGGAGAACCTGACCTGTCTTGGTGACAGTTTGAGCTGAAATCTGAAGGACAAGTGGGAGTTAAGTAGACAAAACCTGTGGTTTGTGTGTGGAGGGAAGTATGAGGCAGAAGGAAGTACAGTCTGTGAGTCAGGAAAGAACTTAGTGTTTTAGAATGCTAAAAAAGGCAGTATGACTGGGATGCACAAAGCAAATGCATGTGTTAGTCTGGAGAGCTAGGAGTCGTGCTTTTACAGAGTTTTGTGAATTACACTAAGGATTTTAGTCATCATACTAAGATTAATAGAAATCATTGAAGAGGTTTAAGAAGGGGAAGGACATGGCCAAATTTGCATTTTTATATGATCACACTTGCTGTAATACAGAGAGTTGATAAAGAGGGAGCAAACGTGAATATGGAAAAGAAAGGACAAATAAAGCATGATGCCCATCATGCTCTTTGTACCATAAAACTTCACAGACTCCTGGGTCTTCCCTATCCCCCTCACTCTACTCACCTGTAGACTCTGTCCTTTTGCCACCCTCTCCGACTCTGGAAACCTTTCCATAGTGCCCACAGTGTAACTTATGTAATTTATGTCCTCAATCTAGATTTTAAACATTGCTTTTACCTTCTTGCTCTAACAAAAATGTGACTTTCTCCACTGCCCTAGAGCAGTTGCTGTTTCTTCCTCCCACTGGGTCTTGAGATTGGGTGGGTCTTGTCTTCTTTGTTCACCAGTGCCTCTTTCATTCTCCCTCTTTCTTCCTTAAAACTTGCTGTTTTTAGATCTCATGTCATCAAATTATATGACTCATAAGTGCTCTCAACACCCCTCATTTCTTTGTAATTTTAACTGCTGAGCCATTTAGTTGTTTAGTCCTACACAACTCTTGTTTCTATTCTTGATGATTTCAGTGCACAGTGTCCTGGATATTCAGTGCTTTGTAGTCTTCCTCTTCAGTGATATGCTCTAGTCTTGCCCTCAAGCCACTCAATGCTGCGATCATACCCTTGACTTTTATTATTACCAATATTTGCCTCTCTTTAATCTGAATTTCATGCCCCTCACTCTCTGAACACCACCTTTTATCTCCCCATGTCTTGGCTCCTTCCAGCATTCTAATTCCAGCAATCTTTTGGCTCCACTGGAATCCTCATTTCCATCAATTCCACACCATTTCCAGTTTTCCACTTTTTTTTTTCATCCTTATTCTCTCCTTTCCCAACCTAAGTTTCATGGTCAGTTAGTACAAGCCCTCTCTTGCATACACCCTGAATTCCTTTGCCCTTCTCTTTGTGCTATTCTTTTGGCAAAACTACATTCTGGTTAAGTCCAAATCACTATTATTCTGAACCTGCAACTGATTTGTTTTTTGAAAAACAAAAACGTGAAACCAAGTTACCTTGTGTCCCTTGAAATTCTGATCATGAACCTCTAGTGGGTCCTTAATTCTATGATGTAAGCATTCTTTACATCCCAAGGCCATTTCATCTCTCTTTTTGAGGTGATTATAATAATGGTGACTTTTTTCATTTTACTTAAATCTCAACATCTCTCCTATGCTCAGCTGATGACTGTACTTCCACCTTTACTAAGAAATGGAACCAACCAGAAGAAAACTTGCATAGACTTCCACCACTACATCTACTTACTTAAAAGTATTAGTACCTCTTCAGCATTCTTACCTGTTCCTGCAGATGAACTACCCATCTTCCTGTCTAAAGCTGGCTTCTGCACTTGTCGTTAGATGCCATCCCCTCTTGTCTGCCCAAGAAAACATTATAAAATTCTCTCTTCTTTGTCCTACATTATCATTTTTTCATTTTTTACCGGATCATTCCAGTTAGCTTTTTTAAAAAAAGTATCTTGACTCTACTTCCCTCAACAACTAACACTCAAATTCCTTGTATGCTTTTGTAGGAAATTTCCTTCTAAAAGCATTATCTGTTTTCACTGTCATCAATTTTTCTCCTTTCCCTTTCTCTTAAAACCATAACAATGGTATTTGCCATCACTGCATGGTCCTTCATTATGCTAACCCCACTGATTAATACCCAAAATATATAATAAACTCACACAACTCAGTAGCAACCAACAAACAAACCAAATAATTCAATTACAAACTGGGCAGAGGAGCTGAATAGACATTTTTTCCAAAGAAGAATACAGATGGTCAGTAGTCACATGGGAAGGTGCTCAGCATCACTAATCATCAGGGAAATGCTGATTAAAATCACAATATCACCTCACACCTGTTAGAATGGCTATTATCAAGAAGATGAGAAGTAAGTGTTGAGCAAATAGAGAAGAGAGGACAATAGCCTACTGTTGGTGGGAATGTAAAGTGGTACAGGTACTAGGGAAAACTGTATGGGGGATTTTCAAAAAGTTAAAAATGGAGCTACCATATGATCCTGCAATTCCACTTCTGGATATTTATCTGAAAAAAAAAAAAGAAATACAAATTTGGAAAGACATATGTACCCCTGTGTTCATCGCAGCATTATTTATAATAGCCAAGATATGGAAATAACCTAAATGACCACTGATGGATAAATGGATCTATGGAATACTACTCAGCCATAGAAAATAATGAAGTCTTGCTATCTGTAACAACATGGATGGACTTTGAGGGTATCATGATAAGCAAAATAAGTCAGAGAGAGAAAAAATACTGTATGATTTCACTTATATGTGGAATCTAAAAAACATGAATAAAATAAAAACAGAACAAAACTCTTAGAAAGTGGTTGCTAGAGGGCATGGAGGACGGGGAGTGGATGAAATGGGTGAGGGGGATCAAGAGGCATCAGCTTCCATTTATAGAATAAATTAGTCATGAGATATAATGTACAGTATAGTAACTCTAGTCAATAATATTAGAGTGCAGACTTGAAAGTTGTCAAGAGAGAAAATCCCAAAGGTTAACTTTGTATAAGGACAGTTAGTAACTAGATTTATTGTGGTGATTACTCGGCAATATATATAAATATCAAATCATTATATTGTGTACCTGAAATCAAGATGATGTCATATGTCAATTTTACCTTTTAACAAATAAAATTTAAAAAAAGAGAGATAAGAGCCCTTACTTTAATTTGGACTGCTCTTTAAATTCCTTCTTTCTCTAAATTCCCATTTAGCTGATATCATAAGAAAGCCTTAGGATGGGTGAAGCTTCTGATTTAGGAAGGATCCTCTCTTCAGGGTCAAGGTGGAATCTAGTGAGAATGAAGGCATGAGATGGACCAAAAGGCTGCCTATGCCCAAGACTTTAAGAAAAAAACTTTTTATTTGAGTTGGTCATTCTTCTGTGGGGGTGGAAGACCTTGGTGGCTAAAAGTAGGTGTAGGCTTAAAGAAAGGAGCCAAAAGGGCCAAATTTTAGTCTAGGCCTTAGGAACATGGATACAGGGACTCCTTGTGGGATATACCTGGCACAGCCCCCTGTAAGGTCTATTAATTTCCTAGAGCTCCTGTAACAACATACCACAAACTGGGTGACTTAAAACAATAGAAATTTATTTTCTCATAGTTTAGGAGGCCAGAAGACTGAAATCAGGGTGTTGATAAGGTTGGTTCCTTCTGGAGGCTCTGAGGGAGAATCTGTTTCACACTTCTCTTGTAGCTACTGGTGGTTGCTGGTGATCTTCAGTGTTCTTTGTCATGGAGCTATATCACTCCAGTATTTGCTTCTGTTATCACATGGACTTCTTCCTCCTGTGTCTCTCTGCATGTTTCTCCTTTTCTTGTAAGGACAATAGTGATTGGATTTCGGGTCCCAATACCCTGCTTCCGTATGACCTCATTTGAGCTAATTACATCTACAAAGACCTTTTTTCCAAATAGAATGATTTTCCAAGGTTCTGAGTGGATCTAAAGGTTTGGGAGACACTATTCAACTCACTACAGAAGAGTGAAAGTCTCATAGGAGTTTTTAGTCAAAGTCCTATAGAATAAATCTTTAAAAAAACAAATTTAGAATAAATAAATTATTTTTGTAGAATATCTA
Organism: Mellivora capensis; assembly: GCA_004024625.1. Classification (NCBI taxonomy): domain Eukaryota; kingdom Metazoa; phylum Chordata; class Mammalia; order Carnivora; family Mustelidae; genus Mellivora; species Mellivora capensis. The sequence continues at coordinate 61,251 of PISX010009524.1, forward strand.
TTCTTCAGATTCAATCACAAATTTACTATGGCAGGAAGTGGTGGGTCTAGAATTAAAAAAAAAATTTTTTCCTATCTTCACCATAATAAATTATTTTTTCCTTGCAACCCTCATCATAATGAATATATCTAACTTTGATAGTGATTCTTTAAATTTTATAAGGATCACCTTAGATATTTGACTTATCTAGTAATGTTCCATTTAAATGTTTTCAACTGACCAAAGTGAACAGTTACATAGTAAAATACCATCCAAATGAAAGACTGGAGCAGGCACATTGAGATCTCATTAAATATCAGCGATGATAGGGGCGCCTGGGTGGCTCAGTTTGTTAAGTGTCTGCCTTTGGCTCAGGTCATGAATCTAGGGTTCTGGGATCCATCTCCCTGCTCAGTGGGGAGCCTGCTTCTGCCTGCTGCTCCCTCTTGTGCTCTCTCTTGTTCTCAAATTAAAAAAAAATGAATACTAATTAAAAATATCAGTGATCATTATTGAGTTAGGAGAATCAGCCAGATAACATAGAAGGAGGCCTAGGGCTTCAATCTTGAAATTCAAAATTTGCATTTTTCCTCTTTAGCACTTAGGTATTTCATTAACCTAACCCAAACTCTTTTTCTCTCTATACCATAATCAAAGAAATATCAAGCACTTAAAGTAGTGATTAAAAAAACAAACAAACCAACAATCGGGATTGCTGGTTTTGTGACAGTATTTCTTAAAGGGAGCTGGACAAGGAGGGTATCTCAACCAGAGTTCCACCAGGAGACATTACTGTAAGCTGCATCATGGCTGTTACCTGCAGTGATTTGAAACCATAGAAACAAAGCTACTGCCAGCGTTTGCACAGAGCTGAGACTGCATGCGCGTGACTGTTCGCACTGCCAAAAATGGTAAGAGTTTTCACCAGCCAAAAATAGATTCAGGTATATTTGCCCTGTCTCAATGCGTTTGGGAACGCTGATTTATTTTGACATTTATGCAGTCATCTCCCTGGTCTCCTGACATGGCTGAGAAAGTGACTTCAGTTGTCTTTTATGGTAATTTAACTTTTGGGCAAGAATAGGATGAGAAAAGATTGCAAGGCTGAGCTGCAGGATGACTGTTTAGCACTATGGCTGCAAAGCAAAACCCTCTATAAAACGGTGCAGGAAATCATCCACTCTCTCTGAATATGGCTGGCACATACCACTCAGAATGCCAAAAAGAGAGATGGAAAGCAGCCATCTTTGATACACTGGATGCAACAAAAGCACATTAAATTCCTGTTAGATCCACCACCACTTGAATAAAAAGAAAACAAGATGATGGAATTGCCTGGGTATTTAAGAATCTTACTGCTAAGGAATAGGCTCTGTTTTACTTATGTTGAGAATCAGTCTTGAAAACATAAAATTTGGGGGGATAAAATGTTTGGTGAAACTCTTTACATTTGATATTGTATGTGAAATCCATACAAATGAAATAGAACCCAATAGAATTGGTTTTTGGAAAAGAATCATATATATGGAAAATTTTAACACAAAATAAAGGACAGGAATGATTTAGAAAAAAAGGATCAAGCTTTAGGCTTCTGCAAATGTTTCTACATTTGAATATTAGAAATCAGATAAATAGATATATCTTCAAATGTTTCTTCAGAGCTCTTCTACCAAGAGTCATAGATTGGCAACCCAAGAGCCAAATCTGTCTCTCAAGTGGGTTTCTTTTGGCTTTTACATTTTCACAAACCCGTTTTGAATGTGAATGTCTTTCTCCATTAAGACTGTCCTCCCAACCGGGTCGCCTGGGTGGCTCAGTTGGTTGGGCAGCTGCCTTCAGCTCAGGTCATGGTCCCAGCGTTCTGGGATCGAGTCCCCCATCAGGCTCCTTGCTCGGCAGGGGGCCTGCTTCTCCCTCTGCCTCTGCCTGCCACTCTATGTTCACTCGCTCTCTCTCTGACAAATAAATAAATAAAATCTTAAAAAAAAAAAAAAAGACTGTCCTCCCAACCTTGCTCTTTGATTTCCTGCCCCCCACTTTTTTTTTTTTTTTTTTAAGATTTTACTTATTTGAGATAGAGAGGGTGACCGAGAGAGCACAGTCCTGGGGGGTAGAGGGAGAGGGAGGAGCAGGCTCCCCACCAAGCTGGGAGCCCTATGTGGGGCTCAATCCCAGGACCCCAAGATCATGACCTGAGCCGAAAGCAGACGCTTGACTGACGGAGCCACCCAGGCGCCCTGATTTCCTGCCTTTTGCTTGACCTTCCTCATATGTTCAGTCACATTTCCTACTATGTCATTCATGGATCCATCTGATGACATTTTCTCAACCTCAGATAATTATTTTTCTCAATCTTCCAGACTGATGCTGCTTTTCTTCCTAGATTTCTGAAAATCTGTTTTTTTCCCTCCACTAAACTCGTCATGATTACTTACAACTTGTTCTTCTGTTTTTCCAGCATGCTTCTCACCCTAACGTCACACGGCAAGGTGACATACAACAAGGAAACGGTGCTGACAAAACTCAAACTGATTTAGTTTCCAGGTGCCCCTCACTGTTTCACAATTGACAACCTAGAGACTGAACTGGTATCAAGAGACAGGTTCCCCTCTTCCACTTTCAGGGCCATCACCGTTATCAATACTTGCTGCCTAGGAGGCATTACTAATGATGAAGCCACAGAGCAATGAGAAAGGTATGGCATCAGAATTCTTTGCCTCTCTCCTTCCTAATTTTGCTTAAGTACCCACCCCTTCACCATACAGCCTGAGCTCAAGGAAGAGCTGGCTCCATCACCACTCAGGCAAATGTATTCTGACTACCTTAAGCCATTTGGAGGAGATCTATGGTATCCATTTCAAGCCAAAGAGATACGGGAACAGGTCTGCCGCAGACATCTGGAAAAGCTTCTTTGCTTTTAAGTACGTGACACTAAAGATGCAGACCTGTTCTACAACTTTATCTTTTGGGATGTGGTACTTGGAAATGCTGCAAACATCTTGCTATGTCTATATATGAAGAGGGGCAGAACCAGGAGAATTGCTAAGAAGCTGAACTGGGACCTTGACAAACTATAGTTAAAGTTGTCCTACCTCTATTGTTTAAGACACTGTGAGTCAGGGCTTCCTGGTAACCACAGCCAAAGACATCCTAAATAAAGCCTCCCAGATTCATCACGTCTCTGTTTCATAGGCAAAAAACTCTGACTTTTGTGAGTTAGACAAAGAACAGAAATCCATTTGTTCCTTTGTTATTCTTTGGGATATAAACTGCTTGTAGATAGGGATTCACCCTCTGGGAAAGTTCCTTGTGGAAGAATTACCTCAATTCTATGCCAAGAATGGTACTGTACAGTTATTGATGATTACTATGATTGATTTTTTCTTTTAACTATGGTTACAGTTTGGTTATAAATATTATACATTGTATTTGCAAAGTGATTTATAGTCTACTAAAGTGCTTTATGCATTATTTTATTTAATTCTAGTAACAGCCCCATGAGATACAGGAAAAGATGCAGAAAATGGAGCTCAGAAAGGTTACCTGATTTGACCAAGATCATAAATCTAGAGTGTCAAGGCCAGGACTTAAATCTTGGTACTCTAACCCTGGGTCTAATGCTTTTGCAACCGAATCACAGCTAGAGGTTGGAGCAAACCAATGATTTATGGTCAAGAAACAGTTTACAGAAGAGAAGTGGTGAGGTAGCTCCAGACAAATTGTAAGGAGATGGATCTGCCTGCTCCTGGCTGTGTCAGTCACTAGCTGTAAAATCTTAGGTGAATCATTACACCTCCCTGAGTCTCAATTTCAAGGAATTATACGAGATGATCTGTTATGTGCTTCCTGATCCTAACATCCTGTGATTCTGTAATCGAGAATTGCTTATGCAAATAGGGTACAAATCATGCTTTATATAAGCTACAAAGCTTCCCTTGTGACTACCAAAGAGAGATTGACTGTGTGTGTTCTGCTTGTGCTTCTCTTTGAGCCTCCATATTCATGCTTCTTGAGCACCTGTGAAAATGTCAGCAGTGAACAGATGCATTGAACATCAACTTAAACTTGCTTTATAGCCCAAGTCATGGGCTTTTCATTTGTACAATAATTTTACTATAGAGCTCCAAACATCACCAGTTTGATGAGCTAATCTTGTCACTGTGATTCTTGGAATGGATTGAAAATGGCATGAAAAGCCAGCACCACCGAGTCTTGGGGATGCTTACTTATTAGGCACTTGAGTGGCAGGTTTCCATAATTAATTGTCCTATGACTGACTTCCCTTCACTATTCTAATGAAGCATGTGATATTTGCTGCCTCAACAGATTGAAGTTTGCAAATTTAGCACTCCAGAGGCTATTTTTTCCTAGGCAATATGTCAGCAATTTGAGAAAATTGCCATCAGGGAAACCGTGGTGCTTTGGCTACAGTTTCACATTCTGAAAGCTCATTTGCACACAGACAAATTATTAAGTCAGAGAGAATGTAGCACACCAGGACTTATATCTCTGGAATAGAAACTGCTCTGTGTTCAAAAATGGTAAAGTGGTGCTTTATGAGTAAATGTAAGCACCCGCTGACTACCACTAAGCAGGTGTTATGGCTATAGAAGGAAAGGGGTAGAAGAGGGTGAGGAAAAGATTGGGAAAGTCCAGCTGCATGTGGCATGTAGTGGCCCTTGCCTTTGTTCTTAGAAAAAAGATGCTGGAAATTGAGTCCTTGGAGAGATGATTATGAGTATAAAGGTGGTGATGTAAAACTTTGTGTCAGGTATCTTTTGAAGTGACAGAAACCCAACTCACACTAGTCAAGTAAAATAGAATTGATTGGCTTATATAATTGGGAAGTCCAAAAGACAAGCTGTATCCGCACACTGTAACCCGGGGCTTGAATGCTATCATCTTTCCCCCTTGCATCTCTCTGGGCACTGGCTTCATTCTGTCGTAAAGGTCTTGGCCCGCAGAGGAAAAGTTGGCTATAGGAAGGTTCAAGGCTGTATCCTTATTCTTTCCATCATGTGTATATCCATCCTAGGGAAGAGTCTCTTTCATTCTATTTAGCTCATAAACTCAAATGCTAAGGAGATAGAGTACTCTTATTGCCCAGTCTGGATCACTGCTCATGCCTTGGGGTAGAGCAGTATCATGACTGACACCCCATCAGGACCATAAGTTGTAGGGATAGGAGTTTCTCCATAGGAAGGGATGCTGGGCAGATAAACTCAGAGTTGTACTTAAGCTTCTCTTGAGATTAAAAAAAAAAAAACCCACTTCACATTTAACAGTGAAGCTAAACTTTTGAAACTAAAAACAAAGGCAAATTATGCACAAGATTTTTCAAATTATCTAGAAATGCTATGCATTAAAGTTAGGACAAATGAAATATTCAGAATTGAATACAACTTGAGTCAGTCCACTTTTATTTATTGAATTCATATTTTCCCTATGAACTCATTATTAAGAGAACTATACATGAATATATACAAATTGCTAAATGCAAAATGACCAATAATTTGAGGACTATTTAAATAATTATGAATTAGATATTTCTTTCATAATGGGAGAATCTACCCTCAATTATTATTTTTTTAATTTAAAGATTTTATTTACTTATTTGATAGAGAACACGAGAGCATGGGAATGAATGCCCAGGTGCCATGGCACCCACTACTGGAGGACATTTAATGGCACTATCCAAGTGTTAGATGTGTTTTCGTTTTGGACTCCAGCTGAAATAGTCTCTTCTGGCCAAAGAACCTTTGAAACATTTCCCATTGTCACAACAAAAAAGAGAATAAAGCAGTCAGATCAAAGAATGCTAATTCTGCTTAGAGAAGGTGGTTATTTAAGAAAGCACATAGGATAATGAATCAGATCATCCCAGTCGGAGGAAAAGAGTATTACACAATCATCCCAGGGTTAATAAGCAAAGACTCATCTGCAAAGGCCTCAAAGAAAAGATGAAAATATCTCAGAAAAGTCTTGACACAACAGCTTGAGGAAAACAAAAGATTCTCTGAGCCCAGAGTCAGTTCTTTTAACCCAAACCACTTAATTCTGATTATCAATACCTTTCTAAGTAAGAACTAGGAGGATGTCACATTCTAGATCATTCAGTACAATTGCTATAACTCAGGTGCCAGTTTGCTTCTTAAATGTCCTCTTATGCTGGTATATGTGGGTCAAAAGGAGGGTGTCTTATATCTATTCTCAAATTTATGTCCAGCAAATGTTCTCTAAAGTATGTTTTTCTTCTTGCCATCTCCACCTCTATTATGAGCCAGATTTTGCTTCCTAATCCAGTTTTCTTGAGTGGTAACACCTCTGTTCTGGTAAGTACCAAAAAGTACTCATGAGATGTGGGCAAATCATACTTTCCTTTACTGTCCTGCCGCTTTGTTCTCCATATTAACCACACAGAAGACTGTGAGTGTATTAGATTTTACTGATGGTTTTGGGTGACAAATAGAAATTATAGGGCAGAATGAAAAAAAAAAACATTTCTAAAGGTGACTTTTCCTCACATTCAAAGGAAAATCATGTAAGAAATCAAATCTGCTATGGGCTAGTTACCTTACAGTTGTCGTAAACTCTTTTTCCCTCTGTCTTCACGTTTGGACCTCTTTGCAAGAGCATTACTTTCTTTCTTATTTTTTTAAGGTTTTATTTATTTATTTGTCAGAAAGAGAGAGAGAGAGGACAAGCAGGAGAGCAGCAGGCCGAGAGAGAAGCAGGCTCTTCACTGAGCAAGGAGCCTGATGCAGAACTCAATCCCGGGACCCTGGGATCGTGACCTGATTCAAAGGCAGATGCTTAACCAACTGAGCCACCCAGGAACCCCATATTTTCTTTAATTTAAATTCAGTTAGACAAATACAGTATATCATTAGTCTCAGATGTAGTGTTCTACAGTTTATCAGTTGTGTATAATACCCAGTAAGAGCATTACTTACTAAATCTGCTCATGGTGTTCCAAATTATTTTTTGGTTGTGTGATTCATGATGTATTTGTATTTATTTCTAATATATATATATATATATATATATATATACACACACACACACATATATATAAATGTGTGTATATATATACACACACATACACACACATATATAAATGTGTGTATATATATATATATATATACACACACATTTAAAGCTGTACATACTTTATATATACAACTCGGTGAGTTTGGGAATAAGTATACACTTGTGAAACCATTACTACTCCCAATGTAGTTTTTAGGTAATTCTGTCTTTACTCGTGAGGGTTGACATTCCCCTCAAGATTCACACTTTCCTTCTCAGCAGTATTATTAACCAAATCTAAATGGATCAGTTAAGGATGAAATTTGGCAGGGCTCATGCAGCACAATCTTTGGTGCTCTAAGTCCTAAGGCACTTTGGAAGTAAGAATGACTGTACCAGAGACCTTGGTATCCCAGAACCCTGAAGAACAAATCACCCACATGAACTCCTTCTAAGACAGTCCATACTTTTATGAAAGAAGAAAAACGTTTTCTTATTGTTAAATTTGTGAAGTCAAATTATTCTCCAAATGCACAGTTGATATTATCATGGAGTATTTCATTTAGTCCCATCCTGTTCCCCAGTTTTGAATTATGTAGAGTTGGGTCTATTAGAAATACAGGAAGCTGACCATTTACTGAGTATTTCATTTTCAGCATACCTCTAGCTATGTAATGACAAAATAGAAGTTTGGAAACTACCTTTTTGCAAGGGTTTGATTAAATTATTTGTTAGGAGTCTGTCTTGGGAAGTAAGGATATAGAGACCTACCTTCCTAGATATGTGGGACAAATTTTATATAATTCTCATGTTAGAGTTGGTTTAGTTACTTTCATAATTTTTTTTTATTTTAAAGATTTTTATTTTTAAGTAATCTCTACACCCAACATGGGGCTTGAACTCACAACCCAGAGATCAAGAGTCTCATGCTCTGAGTCAGACAGGTGGCCCAGGTTAGTTACTTTCAGTTAGTTCCTTTATACTCCTAGGAAATCCTCCACATGTTTATCTATCATCTATCTATCTATCTATCTATCCATCTATCTATGCCTAAACCTAATGGACACTGCATTTTTTAAAGATTCTGATATCCAAAGTTGAGGAATACCAACTGTTAAAGAATTCTGACCAGGTGTGCTATATTTAATTCTAGTTCACCTGGAATATTCTTTGGTTTTTAGTAAAGAAGCATCCCAGGTGATTTAGGTAATTTAGGGTGCTTATTTGAAATAAGGCTGCTGCTTTATTTAATATGTTTTATTCATTTGTTCTCTCTCCCTCTCTTTTTAAAAGATTTTATTTATTTATTTTAGACAGAGAGAGAGAGAGAGAGAGAGGGCACGAGTAAGGGAGAGGGTCTGAGAGAGAAGCAGGTTCCTGGCTGATCAAGGAACTCAATGCAGGGCTCAATCCCAGGACCCTGGGATCATGACCTGAGCCGAAGGTAGATGCTTAACCAACTAAGCCATTCAGGTGCCCCTATTCATTTGTTTCTTAATATGAGCATGATAAAGTACTAAAAGTGTGTTCCTTCTCCTTTTTCATTTTTGAAATATTTAATTTATCTGTAGTAAGGTTGAAAAAGATCAGAGATATTAAGCAATCAGTCATTATAAGAAACAAAGCTGCAGAAGCAAGCTGGGTCATAGAGAATCTTGTATTCCATGCTAAAAAGGTTTAGATGTAAAGTTAATTGCTAAAGGCAGTGGGAGTCCCTCGAAGACTTTTATATAGTAGAGTGACAAGACTGTGTTTTAGAAAGATTAGGCTGGTGGCAGTGTGGAAAATGAATTTAAGAAGGATTTATCCATTCCTTCATCTAACAAATATTATGAGTGTTATGTTCCCTCAGGGAGCTTACATTTTTTGAAGGACACAAATGGCAAACAACATAATGAATTATTTATTTACAATTGCAATAAATGCTATGAATGAGGAGTACATATTTCAATAAGAATGTTGGAGGAAGAAACTGGCTTGGGGAAGAATTTCAGGGAAGACTTTCTAGAGAATAAGATTCAAGACATAGGGACAAATTATGTCTGTTGCCTGATAAGAATAGTGAGGTTCGGTAGAATTGGATCTGTTGGAGAGATATCACAAAATAGAATAGAACAGAATAAAAAAAAAAGTCAATACTGCATATAAGAGGGGAACTAGGACCTTGGGGAAGATACACAGTATCTGGGTTAGTCAATATGGTGGATTATGTGGTGTCCATAGATGAGGCATATAGGAGAGGGAGATGTGTGAGATTGAGAGATGAGGGAAAAAGATGTTGATTTTGGAGTGTTCATGGATCAAATTGGTTCAAATGCCCAGTAAGTAATTGCATTTACGAATTTGGAATAAAAGAGAAAAATTTGTACTGGACTATAATTATAGTTTTTTTTACTTATTAAAATGTAGCTAATAACTAGGTTTACAGGACTAGAAGAAATTCTTTTTTTAAAGATTTTAGTGAGACAGAGAGCAGAAGGGGGGTGAGGGGCACAAGGAGAAACAATCTCCCTGCTGAACAGGGAGCCTGGTGTGGGGCTCCGTCTGAGGACCTGGGGATCATGACCTGAGCTGAAGGCAGACACTTAACTGACTGAGCCACTCAGGGGCCCCAGAAAAAATAGTTTATAAATAATTTTTAGAGTGAAAATAGAAGAAACTCAGTGCAGAATCTTGAAAAATATTAACATTTTAAAAATTAACAATATGAGAGGAACTCATGGGAAATACTAAGGAGGAAAAAATAGAACATCAGGGAGGAAACGTGGATATTGTGGTTTGTGGAAGACAGGGGAGGGAGGCACTGGTGTCAATTGCTAAAGAGGTCAAGTATGATAATGAAAACTAGCAATCAGATTTAATAAAGATGTCACTTGGTGAAAGAGTTTCCATGGATGACAGCGAGGCAGGATTGTAGTAGCTGAATAATTGCTGGGAAATAAGGAGCTAGAGAAACAATTGTAGATGATTGCTTCAATATTCTTGGTGCTTGAGAGAGGAAAGAGGTTGTCATGAAAAGGTGTAATAGGGTTTAAGTACTTTTAAAAAAAAACCTTTTTTCTTTTTCTTTTCTTCTTTTTCTTCTCTTGGCTTATAGAGATCTGAGCATGTGCCATGGTAAAAGCCAGTTAGAGAGGTAATGATCAGAAGAGATGTAGGACTTTGGGGTTTCATGGCCAGAGTGAAGTCCCACAGGCTGAGAGGAGTCCAAGATGGTGGAGGAGTAGGAGACCTAAATTTTATCTGATCCCAGGAATTCAGCTAGATAGCTATGAAACCATTCTGAACACCTACAAACTCAACTGGAGAACAAAGAAAAGAATAGCTGCCTCTCTAGGAATAGAAAAGCTAAAACTTTCTGCAAGGTAGGAGGTGTGGAGAAGTGAATCTGAGACAATGTATGGGAACATAGACTGTAGGGTAGGGGCAGGCAGGCGGAAAGGACAGCCTCCGTCAGCCAGCTACTGGCAAGGGACAGAGCAGGGGAGCACAAAATTGGAACTTTTAGAAGTCTGCTCCATGGTGGGACATTGCTCCAGAGGCTAAGTGGGGATGGAGCCCTCATGGGGACAGTGTGGTCTCAGGACCCACAGGGTCACAGAAAGACGGAGGGTGTCTGAATGTGGCAGATTTCCCAGGGATCAGAGCAAAGAAGCCAGCTACAGAGATAGAGCTGAGGAAAGGCTCTCAGCTCAGGGTTACCTTTAAACTGTGATCCGAGACACAGTCAGGCCACTACTCTTCTAGCAGGGACCCCACAAGTGGCAGATCCAGAGAGACTCCCTCCTTCCTCCTCTGGGAGCAGCAGCACAGCAGGAATCTGCTGGGTTTGGGGATTCCAAACGGGGCAGTGTGCCAGAGATAGAAATGCTTGGTCACAGGCCAGATGAGCACGGAGTGAGGCCGGAGACCAGGGAGAGAGGAGGGATTGATGGCATTTCTCTGAGGGTGCACTGAGGAGTAGGGCCCTGAGCTGTCAGCTCCTCCAGGATGGAGATTAGGAGGCCGCCATTTTCATTCCTGTCCTCTAAAGCTGTAGGGAAAACATTTACAGAACAAAAGCTACAAAGAGCAAAACCAAGCAGATTACTTAGTGTGGCCCCTGGCAAGGATGGTGCAATTCCGCCTTGGGCAAAGACATTTGAGGATCACCACAACAGGCTCCTCCCCCAGAAGATCAGCAAGAATATTCAGCCAAGACCAAGTTTACTGATCAATGAGAACTGCAAATCTCCAGTGCTAGGGGAATACTGTCCAAAGAATTCATGGTTTCCCCCTCTCCCCCACCCCGTGATTCCTTAGTCTTTTAACTTTAATTTTTAAAAATTTCTTTACTTTTTTCTTATTTTTTCTTTATTTTTGAATTACTCTTCTTTTTCAACAAACTTCTTATCAATTTCTTTTCAAAAATCGTTTTTGATTCTCATTTTTACAGTCATATTCTAGCCCTTCATTGTATTTAACCTTATTTTGTGTGTGTGTGTGTAGACATATATATACACATATATACACACATACACACATTTTCTTTCTTTAAAATATTGGGATGCAGTTTCTTCTAAAAGACCAAAATATACCCCAAATCTAGTGTATGGCTCTGTTCTATTCACCTGCCTGATCATATTCTTTCTCTCTCTCTCTCTCTCTCTCTTCTTTTTTTTTGGATATACAACATTTTATTTTATTTTTTTACTTTTTGTAATTAAAAAAATTTTTTTTAATTAACTTATAATGTATTATTTGCCCCAGGAGTACAGGTCTGTGAATCTTCAGGCTTACACACTTCACATCACTCACCATATCACAAACTCTCCCCAGTGTCCATAACCCAACCACCCTCTCCATACCCCTCTCCCCTTGGCAACCCTCAGTTTGTTTTGTTAGATTAAGAGTCTCTTATGGTTTGTCTCCCTCCCGATCCCACCTTGTTTCATTTTTTCCTTCCCTACTCCCCAGCCCCCCACTTTGCCTCTCAAATTCGTCATAACAGGGAGATCATATGATAATTGTCTTTCTCTGATTGACTTATTTTGCTCAGCATAATACTCTCTAGTTCCATCCACATCATTGCAAATGGCAAGATTTCATTTCTTTCGATGGCTGCATAGTATTCCAGTGTGTGTGTGTGTGTGTGTGTGTGTGTACCACTTCATATCATCTGCAAAGAGTGAGAGTTTGATGACTTCTCTGCTGATCCGGATGCCTTTAATTTCTTTTTGTTGTCTGATTGCTGAGGCTAGGACTTCTAGTGTTATGTTGAATAGCAGTGGTGATAGTGGACATCCCTGCTGTTTTACTGACCTTAGCGGGAAAGCTCTGTTTTTCTCCATTGAGGATGATATTCGTGGTGGGTTTTTCATAGATGGCTTTGATGATATTGAGGTATGTACCCCCTATCCCTAGACTTTGAAGAGTTTTGATCAAGAAAGGATGCTGTACTTTGTCAAATACTTTTTCAGCATCTATTGAGAGTATCAATGGTTCTTGTTCTTTCTTTTATTAATGTATTGCATCACATTGATTGATTTGCAGATGTTGAACCAACCTTGCAGCCCTGGAATAAATCCCACTTGGTCGTGGTGAATAATCCTTCTAATGAACTGTTTGACCCTATTGGCTAGTATTTTGGTGACAATTTTCACATCTGTGTTCATCAAGAATATTGGTCTGTAATTCTCCTTTTGATGGAGTCTTTGTCTGGTTTTGGGATCAAGGTAATGCTGGCCTCATAAAATGAGTTTGGAAGTTTTCCTTCCATTTCTATTTTTTGGAACAGTTTCAGGAGAATAGGTATTATTTCTTCTTTAAATGTTTGGTAGAATTTCCCTGGGAAGCTATCTGGCCCTGGGCTCTTGTTTTTTGGGAGATTTTTGATGACTGCTTCAATCTCCTTACTGGCTACAGGTCTGTTCAGATGTTCTATGTCTTCCTAGTTCAGTGTTGGTAGTTTATACATCTCTAGGAGTGCATCCATTTCTTCCGGGTTGTCAAATTTGCTGGCGTATAGTTGCTCATAATATGTTCTTATAATTGTTCGTATTTCTTTGGTGTTGGTTGTGATCTCTCCTCTTTCATTCATGATTTTATTAATTTGGGTCCTTTCTCTTTTCTTTTTGATAAGTTTGGCCAGGGGTTTATCAATCTGATTAATTTTTTCAAAGAACTAGCTCCTAGTTTTGTTGATTTGTTCCACTCTTCTTTTGGTTTCTATTTCATTGATTTCCTCTTTGATCTTTATTATTTCTCTTCTCCTGCTGGCTTTAGGGTTTCTTGCTGGTCTTTCTCCAGCTCCTTTAGGTGTAGAGTTAGGTTGTATACTTGAGACCTTTCTTGTTTCTTGAGAAAGTCTTGTATCACTATATACTGGCCTCTCAGGACTTCCATTTCCGTGTCCCACAGATTTTTAACAGTTGTGTTTTCATTATCATTTGTTTCCACGAATTTTTTCAGTTCTTCTTTAATTTCCTGGTTGACCCATTCATTCTTTAGTAGGATGCTCTTTAGCCTCCATGTATTTGAGTTCTTCCCAACTTTCCTCTTGTGATTGAGTTCTAGCTCCAGAGCATTGTGGTCTGAAAATATGCAGGGAATGATCCCAATCTTTTGGTACTGGTTGAGACCTGATTTGTGACCCAGGATGTGATCTATTCTGGAGAATGTTCCATGTGCACTAGAGAAGAATGTGTATTCTGTTGCTTTGGGATGGAATGTTCTGAATATATCTGTGATGTCCATCTGGTCCAGTGTGTCATTTAAGGCCTTTATTTCCTTGTTGATCTTTTGCTTGGATGATCTTTCCCTTTCAGTGAAGGGGGTGTTAAAGTCCCCTATTATTATTGTATTAGTGTTGATGTGTTTCTTTGATTTTGTTATTAATTGGTTTATATAGTTGGCTGCTCCCATGTTAGGGTCATAGATATTTAAAATTGTTAGAGGGGCGCCTGGGTGGCTCAGTGGGTTAAAGCCTCTGCCTTCAGCTCAGGTCATGGTCCCAGGATCCTGGGATTGAGCCCC
>PISX010009525.1:0-75339 GCA_004024625.1 Mellivora capensis
CTAGATGTCCATCAACAGATGAATGGATAAAGAAGATGTGGTATATATACACAATGGAATACTATGCAGCCATCAAAAGAAATGAAATCTTGCCATTTGCAACGACGTGGATGGAACTAGAGGGTATCATGCTTAGTGAAATAAGTCAATCAGAGAAAGACAACTATCATATGATCTCCCTGATATGAGGAAGTGGAGACGCAACATGGGGGGTTGGGGGGGTAGGAAAAGAATAAAAGAAACAAGATGGGATCGGGAGGGAGACAAACCATAAGTGACTCTTAATCTCACAAAACAAACTGAGGGTTGCTGGGGGGAGGGGGGGAGGGAGAGGGGGGTGGGTTAATGGACATTGGGGAGGGTATGTGCTATGGTGAGTGCTGTGAAGTGTGTAAACCTGGCGATTCACAGACATGTACCCCTGGGGATAAAAATAAAAAAAATTAATAAAAAAATAAAAAAAATCCCCCCTTTGACTGTTCCTAATTCCGGTTTCATTTTCCCTTTAAAGCAACACTCCTTAAAAGGGGTATGTGTACTCGCTGCCTCCTCTCCTTCTCTCCGGAATCCCTCCAAGCTGGCGCCCCCCACCCTCGTCAGAGTAACCTGTGAACTTGACCTGGCTAATGCAATAATCCTGGGCTCTGCAGGCTTTCTGGAAAGCTCCAGGTAATAAAGATCTCAGGTTTTGCAGGCCACATGTCTCTGTGGTAACTCAAAAGCAGCCATGGGCATTTATAAACAAATGAGTGTGGCTGTGTTCCAATAAAACTTTATTTACAAAAACAAGTGGGGGGCCAGATTGAGTCCTTGGGCTAATAGTTGCTTCCTAGATTTCATCTTGCTTGAGCTCTCAGTAGTATTGGGTATAACACAGTCCTTCCTCCTCTGGGAAGTACGTTCTTTACGTAGATTTTGAGACTTCAGTCCCTTTTTTTTTGGTCCTAGGTCTCAATTTTCAGTCTTGTTGCGTTTCCTATTGGGTCTAATCTCCGGGCTTTCACCTACATGCCGAGGACTCCATAATTCACGTGTCCAGCTTAGACCCTCGCTCTTGAGCTCCAGACACGCAAACCGGCTCCATGTGACGTCTCCCCTTGGGGGTCCATACCACATCTTGAGCCAACTCCAGCTCTCCCTCCCTTCCTCCTTCTGCCCCCTTTTGTCTCTTCCGGCTCTGTGCCTGGAAGCTCCGTCATCAAATTGCCTGTAAATCCTCTCTCACTCTCCACATTCAAGTCAGCAAATTCTACCAGCTCCATCATTCCAGTGGAGCCGGAGAACAAATACCTCTCACTGCGCTATTGGCTGGCCTCAGCCACCGCCATGCCTCACCTCGATGACTCAGCCCTCTCTTTGTGGTTTCGTGCTTTCCCCATTTCAAAACCCAAGTCACCTGTGGCCCTCCTTTGCCCCAAACCTTCCACAGCTGTCCTCTCATTTTGAGTGACAGCCAAAGCCCTTGTGGGTCCTGGGTGATGTAGCCCAGGTCACTGCCTGGCCCTTCTCCTATCATGCTGCCCTCCACACACACACTGGGACGCACTGGGCTCTTAGTTGAGCTTTGTAAATGCCAAGCACCCACCAACCCCAGGACCTTTGCTCTTCTTTTCCTCTTTCTGGAATGTTCTCCCAGAAGAACATGTGATTCTCAACCTCTTCATTTTTGCCCAAGTGTCCACTTCCCATTAAATCCTTTCCCAACAACCCTATTTAAAGTTCCAAACCTCCCTCGGCTCACTTGCTCTACGCCCTCCGCGGACCTCCTTTGCCACCTTCTGGAGGAGCTTGTTTTGCATGTTGTTGGTCTTCTTCCCCTAAAATTTAAGCTCATGTTGCCTCTCTATTCACTGCTTTCCTCCCAGACTGAGAAACACCGCTGGGAACAAAATAACAGCTCAATACACACACGTCTCTGAAAGACCGTAGCTGCGTGGGCGTGACTGCCCGGGCACACGTCACAGCTCGGTCGGACCCGAACCAAGCTCACTGGCTGGCGACGTCCGCCCATCATTCACGTCTGTGCTAATTACCGTGGAGGTTAATGCACGTCTGGGATGCGGCCATCCCGGGCCCCCAGCTAAGAATGCCGACCGTCTCCGTGTTTTCCGAGCACGCAGACACCTGCCGTGTGATAGACGCGGTCCGTGTGTCTGCGTGTTTCCTGGGGTTACACGTTCGTTGGAGACTTCTGCACCTCGACAGTCCAGTGGCTACAAATGGTGGCAGGCTCTGCCCCGGCTCCTCCTCCTTCCCAAGGGAGGCCTGTCCTGGGGGTGCGGGACTAAGCTTTCCCCCGTGGCACTCCTGGGCAGTGTATCACCCTTCCTAGGCGAGACGCCTTCCCTCCTCCCTCCCACCTCCTAGGTGGAAAGAGACTCCTATGTGGGTTTCTGTCTTCAACTGGGGCCACCTATAATACAAGCTAGGTGACCCGGGCACGCCCCTGGCCTTTTCGGGAACTCGGTTTCTTCCTGTGCAATGAGGGGGCTGAGCCAGGAAACCATGAGGCCCTGCGGGGGTGGGGGGTGTCTCACACTCCCTGTCTTGTTCCCCCCGGAACAACAGCCCCCCACCAGGAATCAGAGTGGCTCTGGGCACAGGCCCAGGATGCAGGCCCCAGACACACCAATGGCTCCGACCAAGGAGACACAGCATTATTACTCTGTCCACCACCTCCCCTGCTGGGGGGTTGCGTGCCGTGCCCCCCTCCGCCCCGCACAGGGTCAGGGCTGGCAGACCTGGCGTCCGACTCTTGGCTACCTGCTTCTTTTGTGCTCTTGCCGCACCCCCTCAACTGGGTCTCGGTTTCCTCATCTGTACAATGGGTACAAATGTTTATACTCTGCCGACCACACAGGCATTCCAGACAGTGAAGGAGTTCTACAGGGCTCAGAGAGCGCTGGAGATGAACTGAATTCTGTTAGGACACGTGACATCCTCTAAAATCTGGAATAATTTTAAACAGAGATTTCCACATCCTCAGCCAGGGCTCCTCTGCCACTTGGTCGAATCAATATTGTAATTAGGGTCAGACCAAGGACCACGTGGGGGGGTCTTTTGCTGGCATTGGGAGTTGGGGGGCTGGGGTCAAGGATGTTGCCTGAAGCAAGACCCAGGCTTCTTGCCTCTGAGCTCCGCGGGGCTAGGCTGCCGGAGAGGCCGGTGTAGTGCTGCGCCAGTGCACAATGTTCCTGGGGAGTGGGTGCCCACAGCCAAGGAGCCGGTGTGGACCTGCCGGCCTCTCGCTCCTACCACCCAGGGCTCACTCCCACTCCCAAGCTGGCCCTTTGACCCAGCTTGTGACACGGGTCACAGGTCACCCTTTCCAGCCGTCCTGGGCAACGAGCCACAGGTCACCCTGTCCCCACCACGGCAGACGCCTGAAGCTCCCAGCTGCCCCAGCCCCATCAGGCAGCTTGGGTCCCCCGCCCTCCACCCCCAGACCCTTGCTCTGCTGGAGCGCCCCGTACCTTGTAGCCCTGGATGTCTCCATTCTGGCTCTCCAGCGGTGGTGGCTCCCATGTCACATCCAGCTGTGTGGCCGTGGTACCGTGGACAGCCACGTTACGGGGCGCTGCAGTAGGCACTGGAGGGCGTGAGGGGTCGTGAGTGAGGAGCACGGCGGGCTTTAGGGAGGACGAGGAGGTGGGTTGGGGCCCCCGAATCCCCTATGTCCTCTATTTGGACTTCTGGGGTGGGAGAGGCTGGGGCTGGGAGGGCAGGCGTGCTCACCGGCTTCCCCGACGAACACTTCCTGGGGGGGGCTCGAGGGCCCCTCCCCCACGGCATTGTACACGCTCATCCGAATCTCATACCGCCGGTGTTGGTTCAGATCTGGGGGAGGGGGGAGAAGCACGGAGAGGTCACTGCCCCGCAGGGGACAGAGCCAGCACGGAGGACGGAGCCTGTGATGACGCCTCTGTGGCGCTAGCTCCTGCCTGAAGGCTCAGGAAAGAAGACGTAAGGACTGGGGTGGCTGGGAGGTGGTCCGTCTCCCAGGAATTGGGACACGGGACGCCTGTGGGTGGCTTCCCAGCTGAGAGTGAGCACACTAGACACTTCTGAGACCGAAAGAGACACTATTAATATTTGCGCAGAGACAGCTTGTGTGAACCAGTGCTGTTCTCCTGGGCACATGGGTCACGGGTCACCCATTCCAGACTGTCTTGGGCACACGGGTCACAGGTCACCCCGTCCCCACCATGGCAGACGCCTGAAGCTCCCAGATGCCCCGGCCCCATCAGGCAGCTCTTCCCTCAGGGAAGGAGTTGATTGGATGTCAATTCTGGGGTAAGAGACGCTAAGTTTTTGGCAAGTTTGGGGGTCCTGGGTGAGGAAGCCTGGATGGAAGCTGGGAGACAAGACAGTTGCAGGAAAATGGGCCCTGAAACCTTGGATAGGAGTTGCCATCCCTGCTTGGTTGTGGGGAGGCTAGAAGGTTCTCCTACCGCTCTCCCTGGGCACCCTGCCCTTCTCTCCTTCCTCAGGGGGAGTTCTGCCCCTCCGCTGGAATGTGGGTGGGGGAGTCACCCTAATTTAACTGGCCACATTGCCCGTGTGGGCCACCTGGCTGATAAAGGAGGGGGAAGGACAACATGGTGTCACACTTTGCATCATACAGAGAACAGGGTCCCTCTGCCCAAGCTCTGGGCCTTAGGGAGAACCAAGGACTTTAGAAGGAGAGCGAGACTTGGACCAGACACCCCCTGGGAACGTCCCCAGGTCCCTGGGGGACAGTGGGGGCTTCGCTCACTCCGGAGGTGGGGGTCGGCCTGGAATACAGAGCCGTGCAGAAAAGTGCCTTCGACGGGAGAGGCGGGCGGCCGTGCCGTGGACGCCTGCCCTTCCAAGCAGCAGACCCAGAGCTCCTCCCATGGCCCTCCGGCCATCCCCCGCCGCAGTACCCCCACGGAGCACAAGACCGGAGCCGCTTCCTCCCCCGTTCTGCACCTGATGGACGCACGCTTCCCTGGTCACTCTCTACATTTCTGCATGTTTCCAGAAAGTCATGTGCACTTACGGTGACCCCATTCTTCAAGGGGCCTGAGGAGGGCGCAGCCCTCAGCCCGGGCTCGGGTGTCCTCAGAAACCCCATGCTCCCCACCCCCGTGGAAGGCCTGGGCCCCACTCGGGAGCCGCCATGCAGGGACACTTACTGTCCAGCTCGTACTGCGTGAGGCTGGGCCGGCTCAGGTTCCGCACAGCGTACATGGCTACGGGGCGGGAGGCCGAGGGGGCCAGGGGGAGACAGCAGACAGAGGAGGTTAGTACACACACCCCGCTCCACAGAGACCCCGAGGAGAGGGGCAGGCGGGGGGGGGGCTGGGAGCACACAAGCAGACAGAAGGGGTGTCCGGGTGCCTGACGGTGAGTGGGGGGGGCCCCAGGCAGGAGCGAGAGACCACGCGCACGACGGCAGGGGTGGGGGACGACACAGGGTACCGCGAGCCCCCCGGTGCCCGGCACCCTGAGAACGGCTCTGGGGGATGCCCCGTCCCCACTGGCCCTGGGGGCCCCCTGGTCCCCAGTCACTCCCTCGTCTGAGGCGGGACTTTGACAGAACCATCCCCAAACCGTGGGGCGGCGGGGGGGGGCGGTGTTCATTTTCTCCTCTGAATCAGAAACCCTTTTACTACCAGGAACTAGGACTGCTTATCCCCAGGCATATGAAATCACAACCACAAGCACAGGACTGCCAAAACGTGAAAAGACAACGTGAAAGACATCGTGCCAGCTGTCGGATCAGCTACACGGAGTTCTGGGAACATTCCTCTGCCCGCGTCCATTCATTTCGCTGTCCGCCGATCCTTGTTAGACGCCAAGGCACGAACGTTTTAGGGGAATGATAGGAGAGCACCCTGCATGCTCTTTGTCTCTCACCCGCCCAGGGACCCTCGTCCCCGGGCTCCTCTCTCCTGCCCACTCCCCGCCCCTCCGCCAACTGGTCATGGCGGCCACGGCACACAGCATCTCCCATCCCAGCCCTCCAGTCCGTTCCGAGCCGCCACCTTTGGCCCCAGCCGCCTGCTTCGCTCGGTGACTGCACCCCTGCCTCTGGTCCTCCATGGCCGGCCATCGCTCTCCTGCCCCAAAGGGCAAGCACGTCATTCCCGGGGCTGTGACTCCCCCTGGGATTCACAGGCCGGATTCCGAGGATCGCGGGACAGAACAGTGACCTCCACCAGCGGGTCGTCAGGATGGGCAGGGGTGGCTCCTAGCCCTTTCCACGGCAGACCCTTTGCTGGGCTTTCCCCTTAGCTTCGGGTAGGTTGACTTGGGATCATCCATCAGGGTCAGTGCCAAGGCCATCTTCTGGGAGGCCTTCCCTGGCACTGGCTCCCTTGGAAAAGGCCTCCAAGGCCGTCATGCCAACCGTCTTGGACATTTATTGTGAGTTTACTTCCAGAGCACCCCTCCTCCTTGAGCCCGCGAGCTCCGAGAGGGCAGAGGCCGTCTCTCCCGTTCACTGCTGTGCCTCCAGGGTCCAAGGGCACGCAGAAGGTGCTCAGTGAACACCAGTGGGTGAACGGGACAGGGGTGGTGGGGAGAGGCGCACTCAGGAGAGGGCGGTGGGTTTCAGGTCAGGGTGGCTCCAGGAAGCTGAGAGCTTCTGGGCCGGGAGGGGAGTGTACCCGCCCTGCTGTCCCCTGACCCCTGTGGATGCCACTCACAGGTAAGCTCGGCCCACTTGGCCCCCGGGTTGTTGATGCCACGCAGCGTGAAGCCCCTCAGCCCCTCGTACAGCAGCTCCCGGTACCGGATCCGGAAGCCCAAGAGGATGCCGTTGATCTTGTCCTCCGCTGGGGGCTGCAGGGAAGGGAGTGGAGAATGGGGAGGGGCAGGAAACACTGAGGTTCACCTGCTTCCATTCTGCCCCCCTCCCTCCCTCCCCATGCTGCCTCCTGTGACCACAGGGCCGCGCCTGAGTGGCCACTGGGAAAAGAAATCAAAAGGACGCTGAGCATTTTTAATTTAGGAAGCATTTCCAATGAAGTTATTTCATGTCTGCAATAGTCCCTGCAAGGCAGGGAGGACTGGAATCTCTGTGCCATTCCCATTCCTGGAGCAGGAGGGGAGGCTCAGAGAGGGTAAGGAATTTGCCCAAGGGCACACAGCACCAGCCTCCCTGGGCTTGGTGACCCACCCTGCCACCTCCCACCTGACCAGTGTCTCCTGGGGTTCCTACGAGGCCACCCCCTATTGATGGAGGCACTGGCCTTGCCCTGCCTTTTATCATCGTCTCCTTCGCTCTTTGCTCCCATCCATGGCCTGGTGGGAGAACAGGCTTTAGGAGAAGGTGGAAGCTACTTTTTAAGAGACCATGTTTTAAAATCCCACTGAAGGGGTTCAGCCTTGTATTAGCTCCTTCACTGTCTCCCTGGCTGCTGCTGGCGCCTCCCTGCCCCTTCACCAGGATGGCCCGGGGCTCCACCGGCCTTGTCCTGGCTTCTGGCCGCATGAGGTCATCTCCACCCGATGGAGTGTCCTGTTGCCGTGAGGCCTCGGGCTGGGGAAGGCTGCGGGCCCCTTCTGCTTTCCTCTCAAGGGGTCTCCAGTCCGGGGGGCTGCAGTGGTCAAGCGCCTGCCTCTCTGATCCCAAAAAGTGGAGACAAGGGTTTGCTGCTTTGGGGCCCCTTTGGGTGACCTGCGGAGTCCAGAGGCTGGACCTGAGAGCGGACGGGAGGGTCCCGCAGGTGGAGACCGGCAGCCTGGTCTCATGCATCTGGTGGACCTCCTCAGACCGCGGCAGGACAACGTGCCCACCCAGGGACGCCTGGGGGGCTCAGTCGGTAAAGCGTCTGCCTTGGGCTCTGGTCATGATCCCAGGGTCTGGGGATCGGGCCCTGCATCGGGCTCCCTGCTCAGCGGGAAGCCTGCTTCTCCCTCTGCCTGCTGCTTCCCCTGCTTGTGCTCGCTCACTCTCTCACTCTAATACATAAAACCTTAAAAAACAAAACAGTGCCCACCAAAGAACAGGCAACAGGAGGAGGAGTGGAGAAAGGGGCTTCTCTCTGCACCTGGACGATGGGTTCCCGCTCCAGCTTCCGGCCAGGCATGCACACCTGTGTCTGGTTGGATCAGGAAACCCTTCACGGGCGGTGGGCCAGGATTCATGGGGATTTGGGGGCCCTGAAAGCCCCACACAATTCCCTATCCCACGACTGGCAGCTCTGAGGGCACGAAGCCTGACCCTTCCACTTACTAGCTGTGCAACCTGGCCCATTCGTGTCACTTTCGTGTCACTTCCTTGAGGACGGGGTCCTGGTCTGCAGGAGGGGACAGGAGCAGGGACTGCCTGAGAGGATTATCTGGAGAGCAGAACGAGAGGCCCCGCTGTGTGTGTGTGTGTGTGTGTGTGTGTGTGTGTGTGTGTGTGATGCTCCAGCCTTGCTGGGGGCTGTCTCCTTGCTGGTCCCTGCATAGGGGGTGTCTGAGTCCTCCTGGGCCGTGGGCCCCTGCCCTCCTGCTGGCTGCTGGGCCGTACCTGCCATCGGATCAGCACGGAGGTGGTCGTGTGGGGCGTCACCGACACAATGGTGGGTGCTTCGTCGGGTGCTGGGGAGAGAGGCAGACGTGTGAGCTCCGGGGGCTGGGGCCTGGGCTCCCTGGGAGGCCACAAGGAGCACAGTCTTCTGCAAGTGTGGAGGGAGGGGGCCCGGAACCCTGACCCCAGTCTGCATCCAATAGCCCAGAGCCCCCTCCTCTTTGTCCCTGGAGCCACAGGTCTCTGCGCTGCCGCTGCTAAGGCCCCCCCACGCCCTTTCACTGGTTTTCTGGGTTGGCCACGAGCTTGGGGACAGCAGAGACAGAACACATTAGGAGGCTGGGCTTGGCATGGGAGCCCGAACCACGGCAAATGCCCCCCTGACCCCAAATTCCTTGGGACTCTGCCCAGGGAGCCAGACACAGGGCCCACTGGGCCCTCCGCCCCTCCCATCTTTGGGGGCCCCCTCCCCTCCGAAGAGAACGCCCAGTGCCCCGAAAGTGCCAGTGGGCCAAGAGAAAGAGATCCGAATGGAGGGCGTCACTGACCAGCCTGCAGGGTGGTCAGCGGCTCCGACTCCTCGCTGAACTCGCTGTCCCCAATGTCATTGGTTGCCTTCACGCGGAACTTGTAGGATGTGAAAGGCTTGAGCCTGCGGGGATGAGAAGGTTCAAGCAACAGAGGTACCCCCTAATGCCTCACCCCGCCGTCCCTGCTTGGGAAAAGGTGGGGGCAGAGGGCGCTGATCTGTTACACAGATGGGAACGTCAAGGCTCAGAAGCTAGGAGTGTTTTCCATGGGGCACACAGGGCCCAGGCCCTCCGGGGCCTCATGCCAGCCCAGGTGTGGCCTCGCTGCCAGCCCCCAGGTGGGCCTGTCTCCACATCTCCTACCTCACAGGGGCAAGCCGCTAGGAGAGCACCGACAGCTCTCCCTGTGAGCAAACTCCTCTCCCGGGAAATGCCATTTCTAGAATTTAGTAAACTTAGTAAACTTTAGTAAACATCCCTTTCTAGAATTTAGTAAACTTAGCAGGGGTCAAGGTTCCCAAGAGTTCACCAGCACTTCAGCTCTGTAAGCCTTGTTCTTCTCCAGGCAAACGTCTTCCTTTTTGATTTATTGGGGGTAGGGGGTGAGGAGGAAAGAATTGCTCAAAACTCTGGGTCACGTAAGCCGGAATACAAAAAAATATGACACACTAGGAATTAAATTGAAGCCAGAATTCGAGCAGGCTCCACTCCCCTGTTGCAGATGGAGAGGGAGGTGCTGTCAGCTGGAGGGATGGCTGAGGAGGGACAGCGAGGCCCTCACTAAGGGGCTTCCAGGCTCCAGAAATAGATAACAAAGAGGCAGCCCTTGAGGGCTCCCGAGAGCAGGGGCGGCGGGGTGGGGGAGAGCCAGAGGCGGAGTTCTGGGAGGTGCGGGCTGGGGAAAACATCTGGGGGCGGGCAGGCTCCAGGAGCATGCTGGAGACCCCCCGACGCCCCCCTCCAGTGCTCTCCGCCCCCACCCCGGGAACCCCTCTGGTGCTATCTGCACTGGGAGGGGTGGAGGGGGGCTGCCAGGTGGCCCAGGGCCTCACCTGTCCACCACGAAAGCGGAGGCGTTGTGGCTCACAGAGGCCGAGTGCAGCGCCCACCGGCCCCCGGGCAGCTCGCGGGTCTGGACCGTGTAGTAGCGCACGGGGGACAGCCCGTCGCTTCCCGGCTCCCAGGACAGCAGCACGCTGCGCGCCTTCACGTCCTCCTGCTGCACCACTGGCTTGCTGGGGGGCTGGGGGCGGTCTGTGAGGTGGTGGAGGACAGGAGTGGGGGGTCAGCCAGGACGAGGGTGGGGGGTGCGCCTTCTCAAGGAAGAGAAGGAGGCGCCTGATACCTGCAGCCCTATCCCCTTTCTGTGCACACGGGTCCCGACAGCCAGCACCCATGGCTCTGTGGCTCCTGGTCCATGACCCCTCAGCTCATTAGAGGCCCAGGTGCCTGGGAATTCAGATCTCCTGAGGGCAGCCCAACCTGGGACTGGCAGGGAGGAAGTCCAAACACCCAGCTCCTTTGCCCCTGCCTGCCCAGTGCTGAGACGGGGCCTGCGCAGTCCCTGACAGGATGGGACGGAGCCCACGCTTCCCTCGGTGGGGCTCCGCCGGATGCCCTGCCACCCCGGCCTCCTAATCGCCACCCCAGGCCCTGCTGCAGGGGCTCAGTCTCAGCACTCAGGCACTTGGGGAGGCCGATTGTGTGTTACGGGGCCGTCCTGCACTCTGTAGGGTGTTAGCAGCATTCTGGGTGCCCCCACCCCCCGGCAGATGCTGGTCGTAGCTCCCTCTTAGCTGTGACAACTCAAGTGTCTCCAGATGCTGCCCAGTGTTCCCTGGGGGGCAAAGCAGCTCCCGGTTGAGAACCGCTGTCTTACTGGTTTTTCCTGGGAACAGGGTGTAACAAACCACTTTCACAGGAATCATGGTCTCAGCCTGCTTCGGGGGAGCCTGGCCTCTGGCGAGGGGAGGCCTTTGAGCGGAGGGGTGAGGGGACCAAAGCTGGTCTCACCAATCGTCCCCCTTCAGAAACCCAGTAGCTGAGGCAGAGCGGGATCCTCGGGACGGGGCCACCCAGCCCGGCTTCTGGAGTCCACCAGAGCGCGTGCTGACCCTGACCTCAGAGACTGCAGCCCCCCTGCCACTCCAGGGCAGGGCCATGTGGCTCGTAACTGGCTGATCCCCAGGTCCCCTCGAGGACAGGGCAGGAGCACCTGGCTTGGCTGGGACCCCCTCTTCCCCCCTCTGCCTTGGCTGCTCCCCAGGCCTCCCAGCCCCAGCAGGCGGTCACCTCTCTTCTCGGTGGTCACCACCAAGGCCTCGGCGGCCTCTCCCCAGCCCTTGCGGGTCTGGGCCGTGATGCGGAACAGGTAGATAGACTCTGGCTTGAGGCCGGTGGCCGTGTACTGGCGGGCGCTGGGTGCCAGCACCTCCACGGTGGCCGTGTTGGCCGTGGTGGCGTTGAGCCGGTGGGTGACCTGGTAGGCTGCGGGAAGGAAGGACACAGGCTGTGCTGGGAGGCAGGTCGAAGTCCCTCAACCCCGTGAGCCTTCCCCCGGGGGCCTGTGTGCATCTTCGTGTGTGTGTGTGTGTATGTGTGTGTGTACGCGCGCGAGCACGTGTCAAGGGAGGATAGTGTCCCTCGGTGCCTTGGGTCGGACTGGCCTTGCGGAGTTGGCCAGTGTGCCCTCACCTGGTCACGCTTAGGAACTGCAGCCGAGGTTTACCAGATGGCCAGTCGGGGGCTTCAGGGAATATTTAGGAACACACAGCTAATAAATCCCCCTTAAGGAACCTCAACCTTGACCATGCCCTCCCAACGATATTTCTAGTGGGAGAAATAGGGCTCGAAATTCTTCTTGAGGAGAGGTGGACACTTCCTGGGCCTAGTCTGCCTCTGGCCTCCTTTACGCTTTATGCCTCCTCCTCCTCCCCACAGTCAGGGCACTGGAGAGGGGAGACGCTTACCAAGGATGATGCCGTTGGGGGCAGCGGGGGGCTGCCAGATCAGTCGCACGGATGTGGTCCTCACCTCTGGGAAGAGGATGCCCATGGGTGGTCCCGGGACTGGAAGGGACAAAGGAGAAGCAGGTGGCAGGGCAGCTGTGGCTCAGCCCCTCCCCCTGCCCCCCGGGGTCCAGCTCCAGCAGAGCAGGTGGGCGGGCCGTGGGGGAAGGGCACACTCAGCTCGATGACCTCGGTGGAGCGCTGCTCTGTCCCTGACACCGCGATCCAACACGGGACACAGAGATGCAATCGGTGAGGTTTCTACCCTCAAAAAGAGGCATTATTTGGCAGGAAGCAGAAGGGTACAGGCTCCAGCTTCCTGTGGCTCAGGGTCCATGTCCATGCACAAATATGTACATGCAGGGTTGACCTCAGAACTGGGCAAGGGGGCCTTGCCCTTGGTCTCTAACACAGAAGGCGCCAGTCTGACTTCCTTCCACCCATAGGGTGGGATGGGTGGGGGGCTCACTCTGAGCCTGAAACGCTCCTTTATGAGGGTCTGCGTGGGCCCGTTCCCCAGGTCCACCCTCCAGACTTGCACCTCCGGACCCAAGGATGGCTGGGGGAGGGGCAGCTGTTTGGGGCAGGTGGATGGAGACCAAGTACCATGTGCTGGGGAGAGGAGGGGAAAGGAACAGAGCACAGGCGATCCTTCCTGGGCAACCTCATCCCAACAGAGAATCCCCCGAAGTCTGAGATTTCTAAACTTCAACCTGGCCTTCCAGGTCAAGGCAGGAGAGTCAAACATACTGAATTTAACAGATCATTACTTGATTTGTAACTTTAGAAAATGTGGACATACGGTGTTTGCGTTTCCTTTTGTGCTCTTGTCTGGACCCCAGCAGTGTTTGTGGGGGGCAGTCAGGGTATGTGTGGGGGGGGAGGGGAGGGAGCCAAGGCCCCGTCAGTCAGGCTTTGACAGAAAGTTCTGCTGTGGGGATGAATGCCTGCAGCCCTGCTGGCATCGCTCTTTTGTAAATGAGACCAGGAGGCTCGTGCCCAGGAAAAAGCAAGCCTTTTCCTCTCACAGAGCTTTGCTCCAAGTGAACCTGCCCTAGGCAAACTCAAATTAAAACAGGTGCCAAGTCTCTACTCAGTGTGCTTGTCCCAGAGAGCGTGCAAGAGACTGAACCCAAAGTCAAGCCGTTCTTGCCTTCCATTTCTTCCTCAGGGAAGCACAGTCTGGAATGTGTAACCCCTCGTGATGGGTTGGTGGCCCTTGGTGACCTGCCCCCAACAGGAGAAGCCTGATGCCATGGTTCTGTTCTGGGAAAAGTGTGAGCCCAGGGGGCAGGACCGGGCAGGCAGGAGGAACGGGAGCTCCCAGCCTCCCCAGGTGCACAGGGATTCAAACTCACCATCATCCAGCGTCCGCTCCAGGATGGGGGGGTGGCTGGGGCTGCCGTCCCCGATGCGCGTGAAAGCCAGCACCTGGACCTCGTAGAGCACGTACTTGCCCAAGCCCGTGAGCTGGGCGCTGCGGGAGGAGTTCCCTTCCACCAGCCAGAACCGGGGCTGGGAATCTGAGTCCTTCTCCTTATACATCACCTGCCAGGGCACAGTGCAGGAGGTGAGGGCCTGCGGTCAGGGTCTTGCCTGCCAGCTCCTTCCCCAAGTCTCACGCCCCGAGCGAGGCAGGCGGGAACAGAGCTGGTGGGCCCTGGGCTCCTTGGAGAGGCTTGGCCCCAGGAAGGTATGGGATACGGTGGAGCTTGGGCTCTGGGAGAGCAGGGGACACAAAGATGCACTGGGCCGTGGAGCTGGAACGTTCCTTAGAGACCATTTAGCTGGGAAAAACAGGCTCAGAGAGGAGGCATGACTGGCACGAGGTCACACAGCCAGTCCTGGCAGAGCAGGGACGTCAAGGCACGTGTCCCAATCTGTGGGCCAGGGCTGAACCCTGCGGCTGGGCGCAGCTTTGACAGCAGTTCTAGAAGATGGTGGGAACCAGGCCCACAGGCTGAGCAAGGCTGGGGCAGCCAGCAGGGCCTCCTGGGGGGCTGTGGGGATGGGTGGGAAGGACCTGGGCCTCCCTGGAAGCCCCGAGTCCTGAAATGGAGGATTCCTTGGTTTCCGTGCCACCTGCAGCACCGATGCTGGGATCCCCTGGGCACCCACTCCAGAAGGTGGAGACGCGGACCCCAGGGTTACGGGAAAGGGCACCTTCGATGCGGACACAGGTGACCTTGGAGCCAGGACTCACCTTGTAGCCCAGCACGAGCCCATTGCGGTCGGCCTCTGGGATCTCGTTCCAACGCACTAGCATGCTGCTGGAGGTGGTGGCCAGCGCAGACACGTTAGTGGGGCCAGAGGATGGAACTGAGGGAGAGACAGAGCAGATAGAGGGAGCTCAGGACCCAGCGGGCCCTCCAGGGGAAGGAGGTGTGACATCTGGTCCCCAACTAGCAAATTATCCTGCAGTGCTTCCTGGTGACTCTGGAACATCACAGATGCTGCTTCTGGTTTCAGATAAGCCTCCCTGTTATCCTCTGCTCGGAGCAACGTGAGGACGAGCCCCCATTTCCTGTCTGCGCAGCCGTGATGGCGGGGGCAGGCTGGGATGGGGAGGGATGACCTTTTTTTTTTTTTTTTTTCTGAAGATTTTACTTATTTATTTGAGCGAGAGAGAGAATGGGGGAGAGAGAGAGAGCATGAGGGGAGAGAGGTCATCGGGAGAAGCAGACTCCCCGCTGAGCAGGGAGACCGATGCGAGACTCAATCCCGGGACTCCAGGATCATGATCCGAGCCGAAGGCAGTTGTCTAACCAACTGAGCCACCCAGGCGCCCTTTTTCTTTCTTTCTTTCTTTCTTTTTTTAAAGATTTTGTTTATTTATTTGAAATAGAGAGAGAGAGAATAGGAGAGAGAAAGAGAGCATGAGAGGAGAGAGGGAGGAACATCCTTTAAAAGGTGCCAGGAAAAAGCCTCAGAGTGGCGAACCACATGTGGGTGCATGAGGGCTGCCTGAAGGCTGGGGGCTCATGTTCTGTGGGTGACCCTTGCCAGGGTCCCATGAGCTGATGGTTCTGGTTCTGGAATGTTCTGAGAGCTGATCTGACCTTCCCAGCTCCGGTTCTTTCAGACACTCTGGGTGTCAGAGTTAAAGGGGAGGGCCCAGAAACATGGACAGTTTGCAGGGAAAGACCTCCTGGCTAACCCGCAGGGGTGGGAATCCCCCCAGCCCCCCAGTTTTGATACCAGTGGGAAGATACTGGGGGATACGGCAAAAAGGTCAGGCGCTCTGCCAGGATGGGAAATGTGAGCCTGGGCTTATTCTGAACAATGGCTCCAGCCTTCGTGCCCTTGGAAGGCCGTGAGGGCAGAGAGACAAAGGTGGGGCGATCCCTGCCACAGGTGAGCGGGACCCAGGGCAAAGGCCGAAGTACCTGACTCCCGGGTCCTGCCCATCACCGTCTGGCTCCAGGGCCCACTCCCGATGGCGTTGAAGGCCTGGACCTGGACGCGATACTCTGTCCACTCTTCCAGGTCTTCGATGGTGTACTCACGCTCCACGCGGTCCTGGACCACGTGGCTCAGCGTCTTGCCGTGGCCGTCTGCCCGGCTGTATTTGATCTTGTAGCCCACCGACTCGGGGTTCCCGTTGTATTCCATCTCCGGGAGAGGCTGCGGGAAGGTGGGATCGTACAGCGGCTGTGAGGCCAGGCCCGCCCCGTATGGGGAACTATCTGGCTCATGCACCCTCTTCCAGGGAGCCCTACAGGATTACCACACCCACCGTCCAACCTGTGTGTGCCCATGTGAGGTGCTCTCCCCGAGCAGGGCTTAGATTGTGTGAGTCTGTGATCTGGCGGCTCCCGTCTCCCTGCCTGTCTGTGCCAAGCTCCAAGGAGAGGCGGCATCCATGCTTCACTATGTCCAGGGCAAACTGAGGACCCGGCCGGGGCCGTCAGACTGGAGAGGAGACCCACAAAGCCTGTCTGTCCAACAGGCTGATGAGCACAGCACCCGTGGCCTTGGCTGTCTCTACCACTTAACTCCCTCGCGTAGGCTGCCAACACACACTCACTTAATTGCTTCTAACATGCCTGCTCCCGGCTCACGCGCGCCCGTGGAGAAGCAAGTGTGGGGCACAGCATCTCGGGCACGGAGGGAACACCCGGCACTGGCAGCAGCCCTTCCAGCAGCAGGCCCGAGTCTCTCCTGCTCCACGTTCGGCCTCCCCTTCTAGGAAGTTTCAGCCAAGAGAACAGACAGATTCCTTTCCTCGGCTGCTGGGGCTGTGGCTGCTGGCTCAAGGTCATTTGGATGAACCTGGGCAGTGTTGGTAGGCAGTAGGGGTGTGTGCATGTGGAGGGGGGGACCTGTGATCGGGAGCAGGTGTGAGCTGAGGACTCCGCCTTCAGACCCTCTCCGAAGGCCCTTGGCCTTCACCTCCCTGCCATACTGCTTCCCTGGGGATTCCGAAGAGCCCACAGTCCACAGGCTCCCCACATTCTGACCCGCTTCCTCCGGTTCCTCGGCCTCTGCCTCACTCCCAGCACACTCGCTGCCTCCGGCCAGCCCCTGCTCCTGCAGACACTTAGTGAAGCCGACCAGAGACCATTAAGACAGAAATCGATGGGCCTAGAGTGCACGCTTCCTTACCTGCCAGGGCAAGGTAACAGGCCGTGTACCATTAGGCAGGTCTGGAGGTGCCTGGGGCCCTGCGCGGGGCACCAATTGCCTTTTTATTTCTCCCCCAGCACCCCCCCCCCCACCCCGGGGGCATCAGTCAGTCTCTAGTCTTTTAGTGTTTGGAAACCTTAAAGTGAGCTGCCAGAGGAAGGCAGGAGCCGGCCCAGAGGGGGGCAGAGCCGAGGCTTGCAGTAATGCGGGCTGCACACGTCTGGGGGCCGCGAGGCCACTGAGCTGTGCCCGGCACCGGCCCCCGGGGAGGGGATTCAGAATTAGGAACTACCCTTTGTCCCAGGTTGATGGGGCCACGAGCTCCTACCAGGCGTCCTCCTGAGTGAAAGGGCGTAAGGGATTTCAAGTCAATCCCACAGCCTGGTATTTTGCAAATTGTGTTTTGTGCAAGTGGTAAGAGAGCTCATGTGGAAACAAAACCCAAGTCACGTGTGGCCAGACCGGCCGGCGAAGCGGGGTCAGGCAGGCTTTTCCCTGCACTAAGGACAGGAGCCAGGCTGCGGGGTGCTGTTTCCCACATTCACTTGTCTCAGAGTTCCTGTATGTGCCCCACACCTCTTGGATGCCTGCTGCGTGGGGCAGCAGTTGGGACAACGCTGTCCTGGGGGGGACGGCGTCGGGGAGACACGTTTTCTCCTGATCCCCAGAAGATGGGGTGGCAGTGTGCTCAGGGGTTAAGGCTGCGGATTCTGGGAGGCCAGACCCCCCAGGGTGGGAAACCGAGCCCTGCTATTAACCAGAGGGTGGGGGTGGGTGGTGGGACCTGGCCAGCGATCTGACCGCTCTCTGCCTCAGTTTCCCCATCTGTGAAGCAGGAGCTCAGGATCACTCTGCTGTCACAAGCCTGTGGAGAGGGTCCCAGGCCGGACTTCGAATACAGCGCTCAGAACTGCGCCTGCGCCTCAGGGTGGGCAGGGTCGCTTGGGGTAACGGCCCTCAACCAGCAACCCCGACCCGTGTGGGTGGTCTCCTGCACCTGTCCCACCACCTCAGACACGATCCCTCACCCTCTGACTTGGTGTAGGGGACCACTTACATCCGAACCCCAGGCCCACCACTTGGGAGCTGTGTGGCCACGGGCGAGTTCCTAACTCCTCTGACCCTCAGTTTCCTCAGCTGTAAATTGGGGTCGCGATGTGCCCTTTGCAGGGTGACTGGGAGGATTAAATGGAAGAAACATGTAAAACGCTTTGCTCACTGAACGGGGTCTTCTAGCTCCTTCTCACAAAAGGCATTTATTCTTTTGATCGAGACTGAGTATCAGACCCCTTAAAGGTGCTGGGTGGGTGTAAAGAAAAGAGAAGGGAGCTGTGGGTACTCTGGTGACCCCCCCTTTGATGTGGTCCCCTGGGGACAAGGACCGTGGTAGGGTGACAAGGACGAAGGAGCCATCCCACCCCCACTGCCCTCGTGGGGGCCTCACCATCCAGCGGAGCCACAGGCTGGTCTCACTGGCCGTGCGCAGGGTCACGTTGGCGGGGGCCATGTCAGGGGGTGCCTGGAGGGTCTGGATCTTTCTAGAAGGCTGGCTGGGGGGGCTGGTGCCCACGATGTTCACCTGGCGCATTCGGAAGCTGGGGTGGGGGAAGGGAGCGAGCAAAGTGATGAGGGCAGGACCCCAGGGCCAAAGCCCGGCCGGGTCTGGGCAGCCCCCGCATCCGGCCCTGTTACCTGTAGTAGGTGAAGGGGTTGAGCTCGGGCACCTCCATGGAGCGGGCGTCCGGCTCGTTGGTGAGCTGGTGAACCAGCAGCCACTCCTCTCCCTCCCCGACCACGCCTACCTGGAAAAGGGAGACACTCAGACCTGCTCGGCTTGTGGGGCTGAGATGTTCTGTGCCCCAGGTTCTCGGAGGTGAAGGCCTGCCCATGGAAGGTCTTGATTCCATCCCAGGGCTCACCTGGAGGGCCCCAAATGGGGTCACCACCTTTCCAGGCCCTGAAGCATGACTTCAAGCATGAGCCCAGCCCATCTTGCGTTAGAAGCTGCTGGAATGCTTACTAGAAACCCACCCCAGGGCCCTGCCTTAGACCTAGCCCATCAGAATCCTTGGGGTTGGTACCCGGGAATCTGGGTGTTTAATGAGCATCCCGGATGGGGCCAAAGTGGAGACTCGCCACTTACGAGGGTGTGGGCCGTAGCGGTGTATTTCTCCAGGCCGGCTGGTCCCCACCCGACCCACAGGACTGGTGTGTGGGCGCGTGTGCACACATGCGTGTACATGTGTGCGCGCATGCACGCACGCTCATGTGTGGGCACGTGTGTGCTCGCATGTGTGTGCATGTACGTATGTGCATGCACAGGGCTCAGGTGAAGTGGAGGCAGACCTGGGAACGGTGGGCATTTTCGGAGTGTCTGGCCATCTGATAGCTGCCTATGAAAACCCCCAACACACATGTGGTTGGCTCTCAAGTACAGGGGTGTGCCCAAGGCCAAGGGAGCAGGCTGCGTGGGCTGTGGGCCCCCTGACATGAGGGTTTACCTGGGCCTCCACCAGCCAGCGGGAGATGGAGGTTTTCCCGTCGTAGCCCGGCTTGAACTGCAAGGTCACAGAGCGGGGGCCGATGTTGGAAATGCCCAGGTTGGTGGGGGCCCCTGGGAGTTCTGGAACACAGGATGGGAAAGGAGATCTGCTGAGGACAGGATCCTTCCACATGGACCAGGCCTCTGGACCGGGGGCTGTATGTCACCCTTTTCTAGAAGCCTGGTGGGAGGCTTCCGTCCTCCGACACAGTTTCCTTCCTGCATCCACGGCTCTGTGTGCCCTGACCAGGTGCCAGAGGCAGGGTGGGGGCTGGGAGGGCCCCCAGAGCCACAGGGAGGCTGACTGGGCCAGGGAACAGGGGCTGGGCATGCAAGGGCTTCCTGACCAGGATCTTCCTCTCCATCCACACGCATGGCCCCTCTGAGCCCTCCCAAACCCAATAATGGCCAAGGAAGATCAGGAGGAGGCTGGTGGAGGAGGCAGCCCCTAATTTCTGCCCAGGACCTCGGGATTCAGGATGAACAGAAAGAGTATAGGCTCTGGAAGTCTTGGGCTGGCCTCTAACCTCACTGCTTCCATGCTGTGTGTCTTTGGGCTCGGCACCTAACCTTTCTGAGCCACAGGGTCCTCCTCGGTCGAACGGCAACTGTACTATCTATCACCCACCGCAGGGCTGCTGTGAGGACTAACTGAACAGATGCAGATACAGCACTTGGCTCCGGGCACAATTATGTGCTCGTGTTTTCAATCAGGTGCGGTCGCCCGAGTCAGCTGGGGGATCTCAGCCGTCTCGGGAGCGGGGCCGGGGTCGGGGGGCAGGTCGAGGGATTCTGGCTGGGTCCCATACGCACAGACTTACAGACCCAGTCAGGACCATGTGGTTACCTAGTCTACCTCCCACAGATACAGATGGGGAAACTGAGGCTTAGAGGGGCGACTTGACTTGCTCGAGATCGCAGAGCTTGGCAGAAGCAGGGCTGAGACTAGAGCTCAGCTCGTTCTTCCTACCAGGTTCTCAGATGATTCCCACCTTAGGCTACCCCTTTCCCAACCAACGCTTCCACTGGCTAGGATCCCGCTTGGACTTTTTGGGCGACAGTGAGAATTCTTCCCCTGAATCAGAGAGGGCGTTGCTCCATGCGGAACCTGGTGTGGGATGGGACTGGATGAGACGGGGCTGGGGAGGTGCCCTCTGGGGGACTATGCTTTTCTGAGAGCCACAGGGAGAAGCAGCAGGAAGCCCATCGAGCCTCCATCCAGAGACCTGGGGTCATGAGATGTAAGCCTGCTCTGGGGGGAGCCCAAGAGACCATGGACCCAAGGCAGGGGAGAGCTCTGGGGGAGGAAAGCCAGTGTTCCTGAGCAAAAGGGAAACCTCTTGGTCAGGAGGAGGATCCCCGGAGGCCAGAAGTCCTGCCCTGTGAGTGGGCACCCACCTGGAGGCACTCCAGAGGAGATGGTTGACGCAGACACCTGGCCCTGGCCCTTGGCGGTCATGGCGGCCACCTCGATGGTGTAGGTGGTGAGCGCGGTGAGGCCCGTGACGCGGTACTCCAGGGTCACGTTGGGTAGGTAGTGGGTCACGCGGGTGTTGGTTCGGTTGTACTCCTCCCAGGATATCCGGTACCCTAGGGAGAGCCCCCAGTTGTGGCGTGAGCTTGGCATGACCAAATGCTGGCTTTGGCCTTTCCGCTCTGTTTCTCCCTTCTTCACTTGCCGGGCTGGGAGGATGGGGTCGAGGGAGCTGGGAACCTCGTGCCTGGGGCCCCAGGTATAACTTGGGTGGGATGACCCTGTTGGCTGGGGACCGTAGGAGGGAGTGAGACTCATGGCAGCTGCTCGAGGCCTGTGGCAGAGGCCCTGGGACGTGCTATAGAGCAGAGGGGCTGAGAACCTCCACCGAGTACTTCCTAAGAAAGAGTGGCCTGCTGGGAGGTTCTGGATGAACATCAGTCAGCAGGACAACAGGATGGCCTGGACGATCCTGTCCTCTCACCCCTGGGGCTCAGGAACACCCACCTATAACCCTTACCTGTGAGGACGCCATTCTTCTCTCCTGGCTCTTGCCAGCTGACCTTCAGGGACGTGTCCAGGATTTCACTGAAGCTCAGGTGTCCCACAGGACCCGGCACTGTACCCCAAAAGGACCCCCCCCAATGCACATTAGAGCTAGCGAGAGACCACTGTCTGTAGGACAGCCCGGGTGCTCCAGGGGCACCCCAGGATGGAAGACAAGGCTGGGATTGCCCCGTACCTGGAGCGCTCAGCCTGGTCCTGGGTGGGGGGTGGCTGCGGAGCGGGGCAGGGACGGCAGGGGTGGGGTGGTGCCTACCATCCTCATGGGTGCGCACCAGCTGGGGGGTGCTTCGAGGCCCGTCGCCGGGAGTGGTGAAGCAGAGAACGGAGGTGAAGTACTCAGTGAACTTCTTCAGGCCAGACACGAAGCCCACGTGGATGCTGTCTTGGAAGTTGGGCCGGGCAGTCACCATGGTAACCTCCTCTTCCTGCTGCGGCTCCCAGGCAATCAGCTGGGGAGAGACCAGCAACTCAGGCAGGGCAGCAAGAATGTTCCAGAAGAGGCCGAGCGCTCTCCCGCAGTCTGGGCCGACAGACAGAGACTGGGAGCCCAGCTTCCCAGGGTTCCCTAAAGCTTTCTCCGTCTGGGCTGGACAGGGTCTCCCTCAGAGTTTCCCCACAGAGCTGCCACTTCCGCTAGCCCTTTCAAACTTGTTCCAAGTTGGGATTTCAGTCCGAGACCCGACCTGGAGGTGGGGTGTCGGCGAGGAAAGCCCGGTCTGGGGACGCAGCGTGGCTTTTCTGCCCGACTTGGGTGCTGCACACCCCACCTGGGACGCACCCGCTTCCCGCCTCCCCTTCCTTCTCTTCTTGCTCTGTCCCCTCACACTCCTGCTTTCTGGACCCTTCATCTGTCTCCAACAATGACAGCTGGTCTCAGAGAGTTCCTCGTTCATTTGAAGTTGATTAACTAGCAATTAATGGTGAAAAGCAACACTTGACGAGTTTTAATAAGCACGGCTATTTATAGATATAAAACAATAGCACGCTGATGTCTCCTGATTAACTCGCCCCTATAACAATGCTTCAGCCTTTCCTTTATCGCTGCGTGTTTATAAAGGATGTTTGGAAATGTAATTGGTATTGTGAAAAGATAGCCTATAGCAAGTTAATTAGACACTAATTAGACCCTAAAAATACTAATCAGAAATACTAAGTGGCATTTAATAAGTATGTTAAATATCCTCCTTATTTTGGTTATCTTGTTTCAGAGCAATTAAAT
Organism: Mellivora capensis; assembly: GCA_004024625.1. Taxonomy (NCBI): domain Eukaryota; kingdom Metazoa; phylum Chordata; class Mammalia; order Carnivora; family Mustelidae; genus Mellivora; species Mellivora capensis. The sequence continues at coordinate 22,455 of PISX010009525.1, forward strand.
TGCCAAACTTCTTTGGAGTAGATTAAGAAACAAGTTTAATGTTTTAATTTAATTTAATTAATGTAAATTTGAATTAATTACGCCGATAGAATTAATTGTGTGGTATGTTCCCCAGCAAGTGCAAAACCTGGGTAAATATTATTTTATTGGGTTTAGGCCAATTATAATCACTACCATTATTACAGGAATAAAGGACAAAGAATATCTTTACAGGTGCCTTAAAATACGATCACTGGGAATTGGCTTCAAAAATGACCCAGAAGTGCACAGGATCGTGTGATTTCCTGAATGACGAGACAACTTCTTCGTCTTACCGCTCCAGGCCCGAAGCCCAAGATGGCAGCGGGATGCAGGCGGCTTTGAAATAGCTACTCTGGGATGTCAGCCCCTTGTCATTCTCTAGCTGTGTCTGCAGAGGAGGAGGCCCAGTGTTAAGAGGTCTTACCCCCAGGCCAGGAAGACTACAGACTTGCCTTCTCCACCTTCTGTTCCCTGAAAGGAGATGGGCTCAGGGCAGCCCAGGTCTGAGCTCATACTCTGCATCAGGCACTGGGGTAAGTCCGTCGCCCGCCAGCCTCACGGCATCATCACAGAGGGGACTGGATGGACATCATTGTTCTGTGCTGTCCCAGGAAGGGAACTGAGGACCACAGAGATTGAGGCCTGGTTGGTGCACACGGTGCTGTCAGGGGCTGCCCGGCTTCAGATCTGTGGGCCTCCCTTCCGCCCTGCAGACCCCGGATGAAGGCCTCTGCCTTCCGAGGTACACACGGCTGCCAGGTGAGCATCGGAGTTTCTCTTTGCTGTTTGCATCCCCGATCTTGTCACTCAAGCTCAGTGTTCATTTACTCTATTGGGCCCTTAGTCTTGGAGTCGAGGCAGACTGGGCTGTTGTGAGCATGGCTGGGGGGTGTGGGTGCCCGCAGGCTTGGGGAACAGAACCAGATCGAGGATCCTGGGCCTCTGCCTTGGAAAGCAGAGGAGAGGAAGAAGAACAGAACCCAGCTCTGTTCCTTATTGTGTGACCCTGGGAAAGTCACCCAGTCTCTCTGAACCTCAGGCTATTATAGGGGACGGTGAGAGCTGCCTTGCTGGCTGCTGGGAGGAGAGATGAAGTGATGTGCCTTCTGTTTCTGATGGAGGCGATGTGTTATGGGGATGAGAGAGTAGGGGGGTATATGCAGCCTGCTAGCTGTTGGAATAAAGTAAAAAGTAGAGGAAATTTTCTCTTTCCTTCTCCTTTTGTCTTTCCCCCATCTCTATCTCTTTGCATGTGACATTCTGGAAGGATAGGCAGGATATTAATGACAGTGGTTACCAGGAGTGGGGAGAGTTCTGGAACATTCTGGAAGCATAGGCAGGATATTAACAACAGTGGTTACCAGGAGTGGGGAGAGTTCCAGAACATTCTGGAAGCATAGGCAGGATATTAACAACAGTGGTTACCAGGAGTGGGGAGAGTTCCGGAACATTCTGGAAGGATAGGCAGGATATTAACAACAGTGGTTACCAGGAGTGGGGAGAGTTCCGGAACATTCTGGAAGGATAGGCAGGATATTAACAACAGAGGTTACCAGGAGTGGGGAGAGTTCCAGAACATTCTGGAAGGATAGGCAGGATATTAACAACAGAGGTTACCAGGAGTGGGGAGAGTTCCGGGACATTCTGGAAGGATAGGCAGGATATTAACAACAGTGGTTACCAGGAGTGAGGAGAGTTTCGGGGTTGGGGGGGGTGGGACAGAACCAGGCAGATGAGGAACTGGAGTGCGATGGAGGATTTCTGCTACACGTTTATCTTTTTACTTTTGTTGGTTTTTGAATCATGTTAATATGTTTCCTGTTTAAAAAATTAAATTAAAAGAATTTTAAAAATCATGGAAGGATTTGGCAGTAGCAGGGAAATTATATATACATTTATCCATTGATCTAGCAATGTCCTTTCTATGAATCTATTCCAAAGCAAAAAGTGAAGAATATGAAAAGATAGATGCACAAACATGTCCACGGCAGAGATGTTCATATAGTAAAAGTCTGGAAACAACCCAGATGTCACTGCTGGGAGCTGCCTGACCAAACTGGAAATGTAACATGGAAACATGGAAAGCCATGCCATGGAGTCCAACACAGATGTTGACAAGGAAACCAGAATCTCTATATTCCTACGGTGCGATCCCCAGGATATAATGCAAATAAAGAAGCAAGATGGAGAAAATGTAGAGTGTCCTTTATTGAAGAAGCGGGGGGGGGCTGGAGACACACATTTATACATGTTTGCATTTGCTTATGTTCAAGAAATGAAAGGAAAAGCAAACCAACCAAACAAAAAGAAATCAAACCTATGGGGGAGGGAAAGGAGAATTCAGGCTGATTTTCTGTGAACGTACTTTGTATATCTAACTTTGGAACCACGTAACTATGTTCCATAATTATAGAACAAAATTAAATTAAAAAATCAATCCCTAGAAATCGAAACCAAAATGAAACAAATCGACCTAGCACTGTATTGAGCTGTAGCAAACTTACATAGAGAGAAACTATTTCTGGAGACTTTGTAGCCCAGGCAGGGGAAGGACGTCCCCAGCGGGATATGCCCCAGGTACCGAAAGCGCTGCAATCACCTGCCATGACCTTCGGTCCTCAGCGTGGTGGGATGACTGTTCTGAGACGGTTGTGGGTGTTTTGGGGATAAAGTAGGCAGGTAATTACGTTGGTGTTGTAGGAACTGGATTTTCGGTATGGAGGAAAGAGAGACAAAGACCTATAAGATGATTAAAGAGCTTATAGCCCTGAAATTGAGTTGAAGTATCTGTATGTGTCTTATCTGAAAAGAAGGAGGAGAAGGAGAAGCATTTCCGAGCTGTCCACTAACAGAGCCTAGAAATGGCCTCCAGTGTTAGTTAGCATAAGGAGAGCCCCCAGGGCCTAGGTTGTGGTATCTATCATCTCCCACCGAAAAGAACAAGATTGCCTGAAGACATGGCTGATCCCAGGGACGGTGCAGGAACTGAGACAGCTTGAAACATCCTCTCAGCCTACCGGGCCGTCAACAGGATTCAGCAACCAAAGAGGCCAACGATGGGCCCATCTGGCATCAACACGAATAATGACAGCCATGGTTGAAACATACCAGATGAGTTAAAAATGCTTGAGTACATAATAATTTACCAACAATTAAACAAAAACATGTCCTCCTCTCCCCCATCCAAATTCATCCGTCACTTTAGAAGATGCTAAGGAATGGCATTCATGACTCTGAAAATTGGTAGGTGATGGAAAAGGACAGAGTTTTGACCAGGATTCTCCTAGATGAACTGAACCTTCAGGTAACCAAAGAGTTGGTAAGGGGGAAATTTCTTTTTACTGGAAAACGTGTCTGCTAAATACATCAAGGAGAAATGATAATATTTGACCATCCCCATTTTGCAACCCTACTGAAATAACAGGTCACACAGGATGGTCAGTGGTCACCACGCGATAGTAAGAGAGACAGCCAGACCTTAGGCCTTCTGATGTAAGAGCACAGCACCATCTAGGAAACAATATTTGGGGGGAAAAAAACCACGAAATCACCAAACCTGAATTTGATCAAGCCTCTAGTTTTAAGTTCCAATTTGCTGCAAACATAGCATTCACAGGCCTGTGTTAAATAGACCCCACAGAGAGGCAATCAGTAAAATCCAGGCCGTGGAAAATTCTATAGGGCAAATGATTACGTTTCTTGACTAGATAAATTACAAGTAAAAGAGAGCGAGAAAGGAGAGAGAGAAAGAGAGAGAGACTCTCTAGATCAACTGAGACCCAAAAGAACACAAACCAGTTGCTGTTGTGAGGACCTCATTGGGATCCTGAAGCAAATACAGCCACTAGTCAAAGAAATCAGGGCCGACGGCATATCCAATGACATCAAGGGGACATCAAGGGGTGATATTTTTAGGCACGATGATGACAGTGGGTACTGTGGTTGTGTCTGAAACAGAGGCTTTATAATACTTCTTGGCAGAACTGTTTATGGATGAAATGATACGGTGGCCTGGGATTTCCTCGACAATATTCCAGAGCAGAGTCGGAGGGTCGGGAAACAGACAACAGATTTGGCTACGAGCTGGGAATTGTTAAAGCTGGGATGCATTAGGGTCTTCTAAAGTTATTACTGTTTTCCCTCTGCTTTGGTAGATGTCTGAACATTTTTAACAATTCCAAGGGGGTGGGGAGTCCATTCTCACTGCAGGAACGCAAAAGGCCACGCACTGCTGTTTTCTCCCTGTGACGCTGAAGGTCGGGGCAGCAAGAAACAAAATCCCTGCTTGAATCCATTTGTATTTAGGAAAAAAAAAATCAAGGCATAGTTATTTTATAGTTAAATCATAGGACACCTTTTTAAAAAAAAATTTTTTTTATCTACCTATTTATTTAGAAAAAGAGAGAGAGCATGTGAGTGAGCAGGGGAAGGGACAGAGGAGAGGAAGAGAGAGAATCCTTTAAGCAGGCTCCCTGCTGATCCCACGACCCTGAGATCAGGACCTGAGCTGAAATCAAGAGTCAGGTGCTTCCCTGATGGAGCTCCCCAGGGGTCCCGACACATTTTCTTTTTAAAGCAAGAGGTATAGGCTCTGAAGTTTGAATCTGAGCTTCGCAGTTGCTCTAACTTTAAACAAGTTACTTGCCTCTTGTGCCTCAGTTTCCTCCTCTGTGAAATGGGGTGAGGAGAAAAGACTTCCTTCTTCTGAGAGAAGAATGCAAGGCAGGCCAAGCCGTCCTATGCGCAAAATCTCTGGGCCCTTCATGCCCGAGGATTTTTTTTTTTTTTTTTAAAGATTTTATTTATTTGACAGACAGAAATCACAAGTAGGCAGAGAGGCAGGCAGAGAGAGAGGAGGAAGTAGGCTCCCTGCTGAGCAGAGAGCCCGATGCGGGGCTCGATCCCAGGACCCTGGGATCATGACCTGAGCCGAAGGCAGAGGCTTTAACCCACTGAGCCACCCAGGCGCCCCAACCCGAGGATGTTTTTAAGGATAAGCCACGGGTGCTGGGCACCAGGCAGACCTGGAAATCACGCGGGCTTCCGCAGCCTCCTCCTGCTCTGTCCGCGTCATGGCCCTAACGGTCCCGGCTACTCGGCCCGCCAGGAGCCATCTGCCTTAGAAGTCTGCAGCCTGGCCCCATCCTCCCCACCCCCAGTTTGTGAAAGAAAACTTAGAATTGGCAGCAAGAAGCTAATTGTTCCCAGCTCAGCTCCTCTGCTTCTCAGCGCTGTGTGAGCCTCCCCTTCCCTCCCCTGCCTCCCCCCAGAGTCCCAATTAGGAGGCTTTTCGGGCAGCCAGCCAGCCAGCCGGCGTTCAGCAGCAGCCCCCTGCCCCAGGACAGCCCTGCTCAGCCCTGGCGCCCTGTCTTCCTGGGAGATAGAGGGCCGTAGCAGGCCCGTACCCGGCTCTAGACCATCCCTCCTTTATTTGCAACACCAGCAGAAAATTCTCGGGGTGATATACTCTCCATCCCTTTCTGCCCAAGCCACCCCTTCCTCCCAGGAATAACGGCTAAGGCTGCTTGTCCTAGAAATCATCTGGATTGTCCCGCACGTGCAGCCGTGGAGCAGAGCGAGTGCGGGAGCCTTCTGGAAGTGTCGGTGGTCATCACGAGTCCCCCGATCCCTGGGCTCCAAGCCAGAGGCCGTGGGCTTTCTCCTTCACGGCCTGCTCCCCGTGGCACACCCCTCCCACATCTGGAGGGGGCCGACCGCCTCCTCCCACCTGCCCCAAGCTGCACACGCTGTGCTAGGTGATCTGTCTTCTGTTCTTTTACGGGGGCTGGCAGGGTGCTCCCTGCGGGGTGGGAGCAGAGACCCGGGCATGGGAGCAAGGTCCGGGATCTCGGAGGGGAGGGCTGAGACGTCCTGACTTGTGCCGTTGTAGTGACAGCAGATTTACAGGAGCCACAGGACCACCCCCCGCCCCCGCCCCCATTACCAACACCCGGACTGAATGACACTTGCTACCACTACTGCTAAGCTCGTTGTCACGCGCTGACCTGCGTCCCCCCGACTCCCCAGACTCACGTGTTGCAGTCCTAACCCCCAGGGCCTCAGGAGGGGACTGTATTCGGACAGAGGGTCCTTAAAGAGGCAGTGAAGTTAACATGAGGCAGTAAGGGGGGGCCGCAGTCCAGTGTGAGGGGCGTCCTTTCAAGAAGAGGCTGGCATGCACGTGTGGACACCGGGAGAAGGTGGCACCTGCGCACCAAGGACGGCGGCCTTGGAGGGAACCAGCCCTGCCCAGACCTGGATCGCAGACTTCCAGCCTCCGCAAGTGGGAGGACAAAGATTGTTGTTGTTGGAGCCGCCCGGACGGTGGCACCTGGTTAGGGCCCCCGGCTTGGGCGAACACGTCTCCGCTAGGCACTTCCGTGCGTGTCGCTGAGCCCAAAGAGTTACAAATATTGTCTCATTCAGTCCCCACGCGCCCCTCGGGCTAGGTGTATCATCCTCACGCACACGAGGGGAGGTTATTCTGGTTTTCCCGCATCTAGCACAGAGCCTATAGGGAGGCTTGACAAACACGAAGGAGCGGGGCTCAGACAGATTGTAGGACGTGTCTAGGGAGCCGGCGAGAGGCAGAGCCAGAGCCCGGATTCTAGCTCGCATCTGTCGCGGTCCCAGCCCTGTGCCCTTAACCACACTCTCTGTGGGGTCAAGTGCAGCCCAACGACACGTGTGAGTCTAGGAGAGCCACAGCTTGGCAGGAAGAAGCGGATTCTGGATTTTTCTGGGGCCGCGGCTAGGCCCAGGTGTCCCTGAGCCTGAGACAAATCTGGTTTTGCTTATTGCCCAGTCTTCCCGAGAAAGCTCCTCCACACAGGGTCACAGGCTGTGCAGTGCCCTGCCCCACCCCGTGAGCGAGCCCGCATGCCCTTCACCTGGATCACGCGTCTGGTTGGCTTGAACCAATGATTTCAGAAGCACAGGGGTCCCTCCCCTCCTCCCCGCTCCTCTGCCCGAGGCCTCCCTCAGAGAACCCCCAGCCTTCCTCTGGGGGCCGCGGGGGGGCCTCACGTACCTTGTAGCCCTGGTTGATGCCGTTGATGAACTGGGGGCTGGGGGCGTTCCAGGTGAAGCGGATGGTCGTGGAGTTGGTGGCTTCTGCGTGAACATTGCCAGGAGGGACAGTGGGGACTGGAGGAGAGCAGAGGGAAAAGGTGGGGGACAGTAGAGGGGGTGGAGTCAGTCTTGGGCATTAAGTAGAGAAATAACAAAGGCAGGGGTCTGCTCTGCCCCACCCTCTCCCCCCTTTATCCTCCCCGATAAACAGAAGTGATGGATGGGAATGTGGTTGGGGGAGGGGGTCATTCTGCACAGCCCTCGAAGCCGGCCATTTCATGATCCAGGTGACGCGGACCCTGAAGAAGGTCCCCGTACCCCCGAAGCCTCTGCCCTCATCATGCTCCCCAACAACTCCCCTGCCCCTCGGCACCCTCCCGCCCTACAGGGTAGCCAGGCACAGTGGGCAACAGCTCAGGACTGGGGGAAACAGGTGCCGTGGCCGGGGCGCCAGGTCCAGGACCGACAGGCGCGGGCCAGGGAGGGAGAGAGAGAAGCACCAGCTCCTCCACGGTCACAGTCTCCACCCACCTCCCTGTAGTGTCCACTCGGTGACTTTGCTGCTGTAGACGCCCAGCCCGGCGCTGTTGTAGGCTGCCACCTCGATCTCGTAGTTGGTCCAGATGATGAGGTCCTCCAGCAGCAGGTTGTTGACGTCAGCATCTGTGATGTTCTTAAACTGGTACCCGACGGGCAGCCCGGCCAGGCAGTACCTAAGGGGAGGGAGGGAGGCAGTGGGGGGAAGCGGGTCGGAGACAGCCTGCGGGGCGCATGCCCAGGAAACCACGTGTGCTGGTGCGAATGTTCCATATGCCATCCAATGTGGCCATCCAATATGGCAGCCGCTCTTGGGTGTGGCTGCTGAGCACCTGAAATGTGGTTGGTGTAGCTGGGAACACGGACTTGTATTTAAATTAAATAACCACAGGAGACCAACGGCTATCTCCCTGTACAGCACAGGTCTAGAGGATGTGACTGTTCTTTTTGATGGGGTTGGACACTGGAGAGATTAGCTAACCATGGACACTAAGAGTTTCTGGGCAGATCACTCCAAGGTCTCACCTTGGAGGGGTCATCGATGGAGAGCCACGTCCAAAGGCTGGGCTCACTTTCTTTGTCCCTCCAAAGGAGCGGCTCCCTCTTTTGACAGTCATTGACTTAGGTGCAGAGAACAAACTTGAGCTACCTACTCTGCCAGTGTCTACTGGAAAAAGAACACACGATAATACAGAAGTGGGGTCTGTATGGACAAAATCTGGGGGGATGGTTAGATCACAGGAGAACACAACCCATATGTTATTGGAAAATTAGAGGCTCCAGCTTATTTTGATGTGTTACAAGATCTCATAACAATGGTCTTCAGTGGCTTATCATGCACCAGAAATACCCAGAGGGCTTGTTGAAATCCAGGTTGCTGGGCCCACCTCTAAGTTTTCCCTGATCAGGCGTATGTCAAATCGAGGCCGCTGTTGGTCTAGGGAACACCCTTTGAGCATCACTCGCCGTTAGGGTTCACCGAAAACCCACAACAAAATTAACGGATCGTGGAGCGGTTTAGTCAACGATAACGCCCTCCAGATCTGGGGCATGCCAGAGCTGGAGAATGCACACATACAGGAAGAAATGCATTTTGCAGCTTGCCAGAATTCAGAATACTGATGGGCGCTCAGTAACTTCAGCTTTATGCTAATTTGAATTTACGACACCCAATTAGTAGCACTTAATAACTCAGAGGTTACCAGTGAAATACTCTCAAGTGTAGACATACAGTTTCATTTTTCGGTAAGGACCAGCAAAAGGAGGTCTACTGTTTGACCAGCCCTTGGCCCAGTAGGGTGGCTTCAGATGGAGTATTCTTGGTTTCTGGGGTGGTCGGCCCTCGGAGAGTTACCCGTCTCCCTGCGCCCTATCCTGTGAAGCCCTGATGTGTGGCCGGCCTGCCTATCCACACAGCCTTGAGGACACTACACTGTACCTCCTCTCTCAAGCATTCCCATTGTTTTCCAACCCTGCCTTCTGGAAGTTCCTCTACAGGTCTAACCTGAGTCTTTCCTACCAGGGCAAAGTCATTTCTTGCTGCCTGGTCCTTATGAGATAGAGAAGGACCTACCGTGACTTGGCTGTTTTCCCATCCACTCCTGACCCTCCCCCTGGGTGGGGGCTGTCCCTCCTTTCTCCATGGAAGGGGGGACGCCTACCTGATGATGTAGCCCTTGAGAAGGCCATTCTGGTGGCTCTCGGGAGGCGGCTGCCACTGGATCATGATGGACTGATTGGTCCGGCCGCTGGCGATGACATTTTGCGGGGGCGCGGTGGGAGGCTCCTCGGGGAGGGAGACCCTGGATAGGAAAACATCAAGAGTGGGTAGGTCTTTCCATTCTTAGTCTCGAGGGCAAATATAGGAGTTTAACGGGATGCGAGGAGGCTGCTCGGTTCCTGGATGACTATGCACAGTTGCTGTGTGCTTTTGGGCAAGTCACTTAACCTCTCTGAGCTTGCTCCTTTATCTTTTAAAGGAGTATAATAAACCTCCACTTGCCTGCTTTTGAGACTAGTTGAGGCTCAAGGACACCATGTATGGAATCATTTCAAAACACCACAAAGCCCCAGATGTGTTTGTCTGTGCAGCTCAGGGCCATCGGCCTCAGTTTCCCGGATGTCAGAGAAGCTGCTGTGGGGGCTGGTGACGTCCTGAGTCCTCCGGTATTTCAGAAGCAGGAGTGTTAAACACTTGCAGGCTGGTGGTGCTGTGTGACGAGGCTTCCTTTTCTGCCCAGCTGAGCCCCAAGCTGCGGGCAGGGCAGGCCAGGTGGGGCTGGGGAGGCACGTGGTGGTGGGTGGGGGCCCATCCCCCACCTCCAGAAGCGAGCGTCACCGCATGTCTTACTCTGGCACTGCTGGGGGACACAGCGTTCCACTGCCGTGTGCCATTCGCCCAACTGACACGCGCCCATTAAAACCAGAAATTAATTATTTCTGATGGATGTCTCTCCCTTTCAGTTTATTTTTATGTTTTTCCGTTCTGACGGATAGCTTTCCAAAACGTACTGCACACTCCCATGTCTTTGTAAAGCCTGCGAGCGAGGGCGATTTAACCTTTTTCTTTGTGACTCAGGGCTATTAGTTTGAAGATTCATCAGGAAGATGAATCAGGGCTTGAAGTGAAGCCTGAAGACCCAGAGAAAGTGAAGGATGGTTTTCCCGACCCTTGGAGGCTTTGTGTCATCGGGATTTTGTAGTTCTGAAGGGCTGGGGCCGCGTCCACTTTGCTCCCCGCAGCCCTCATGGTCTACACGCGGCCGGGCACAGAGTAGGTGTTCAACAAACAGTGAGGGAATAAATCCTCCCTGCCAGGCTGTTACCTGCACCCCTCGCTTTCCTGTTAGGGTATCATGACCCCTGTGGCAGCCCCCTGGTGGGAGCCACAAAGACTCAAGCTCACTGGAACTGTGGCAGAACCAAATGATCGATTTAAGCCAGATGTCTGCGTTCATATACACCTAAGAGAGTCTTTTCAAGAGTTCTTGGTTCCTTTGTAAAAGTATCAGTTGACGATATATGTGAGTGTTTATTTCTGGGCTCTCTATTCTGTTCCATGGGTCTAAGTGTCTATTTTTATGCCAGGATCATGCTGTTTTGATTACTACGGCTTTCGAGGATAGTGGGAAATCAGGAAATGGGATGCCTCCAGCTCTGTTCTCAGGATTGCCTTGGCTACTCAAGGTCTTTTGTGGCTCTGTACACATATTAGGATTTTTTTTTCTAATTCAGGAAAGATGCCACTGGAATTTTGATGGCGATTGCATTGGATTTACACATGGTGTTGGGTAACATTGACATTTTAACAATAGTAATTCTTCTCAGTGGGGAAAGGATAGTCTCTTCAATTCATGGTGTGGGGAAAACTGGACAGCCACGTGCAGAAGAATGAAACTGGACTCCCATCTTAGGCCACTCACAAAAATGAACTCAAAATGGATTAGATTTAATTGTAGGACCCTAAATAATAAAACTCCTAGAAGAAAACATTTGGAAGGAAAGGATCTTTGACATTGGTCTGGGCAGGGATTTCTGGATATGACACCAAAAGCACAAGCAAGAAAAGCAAAAGTAAGTTAAGTGGGACCTTAGCAAATTGAAAACCTCCTGCCCAACAAAAGAAACACTCCAAAAATGGAAAGCCCACACACTGAATGGGGGAGAACATCTGCAAGCCCCACATCTGATAAGGGGTTAATATTCAAAACACATAAAGAACACATACAACCCAAGAGCAAAAAAAAGAAAAACAACCCAATTCGAAACGCGCAGAAGATCTGCATCAGCATTTTTCCCACGAAGCACACAGATGACCGACACAGGCTCCGCGTCACTCAACATCAGGGAAACGCACATGAAAACCACAATGAGATACAACCTCCCACCTGTCAAATGGCCATCACTGAAAAGACAAGAGATAACAGGTGTTGGTGAGGATGTGGAGAAAAGGAATCCTCGGGCACTGAGGGTGGAGATGCAAATTGCCACTGTGGAAAACAGGATGGCGGTCCCACAAAAAATGAAAGACAGAACTACCGAATGATCCAGCTGTCCCACTTCTGGGTATCTCTCCATCCAAAGGAAATGAAAATAGGATCTTGAAGGGACACCTGCACCCCCATGTTCACTGCAGCATTAGCCACAGCAGCCAAGACACGGAAGCACCCCAAGTCTCTGTCCACGGAGGAGTGGATCAGGAAGATCTGGGATACGTATACAGCGGCATAGCATTTAGCCAGGAGAAGGAGGAAATCCTGCCATTTGCAACAACATGGATGGACCCTGAGGGCACGATGCTAAGGGAGATAAAGTCAAGTAAAGAAAGACTAGTACTGTAAGATCTCACTTATGTGGAATCTGAAAAAGCTCAACTTAGCCAGAGTGGAGAGTGGTAGTTAGCAAGGGCGCGTGGGTGGGGGAAACGGGGAGACACTGGTTGAGGGCACAAACTTCCAGTTATAAGATTAGTAAGTTCTGGGGATCTGAAGGAAAGCACGGCGATTGTAGCTAAAAATACTGTATCATATACTTAAAAGCTGCTCAGAAAATAGATCTTAAATGTTCTCGCCACCACAAAGAAATGGTGATTTTGCGATGGGATAGAGGGGTTAGCCAACACCACGTGGTAATTCTGTTGCACTGTGTAAATCAGCACCTGTCCACCTTACACTCCACCAGGTTCTGTGTTGACTGTACCTCAATAAATCTGGAAGAATTAAAAAGAAACCCGGAAGAGGAAAGAGGAGCACACAGCTTGGGGGCACGGGATTTGTGTCGCTGTCACTCTGACCTTCCATCCTACAGGGCTGAGTCGGCCAGAACGGCCTCCTACATAAGTGGGTCTTCCCAGGTGATGCTTGAAAATGGATGACCCTTTGTTTTTACTTAATTTTCATCACTTTGCAGAATCTTTGCTGAAAGCTTACTAGGACCCGGCATTGTGCAAGTCACTGGACACAGAGACCCGTGTGGGTCCTGTGGCCCTGTATACCTCATGGCCACGTGACAGTGATGGTGTCTGTGAGGAGCTACAGTGGAAATCAGGTAAGTCTTTGAACTTGCCCAGCTCCCAGTGAGGGGACGACTAACTCCCGTGGGTGCTCATCCCACACCAGGCACCGTTCACAGTGCCTCCACTGTCGTCTCCCGTCCTCCTTGCAGCATCCCTGTGAGGCAGACGTGAGTCATGCTGCCCCATTCTACAGAGGCAGACGCCGCAGCCCACAGGGCCAGGGAGACGGTGGCCTGGGTCTGCCCTCAGCTAGGCCTCACGATGCCACATGGGACTCGGCTGTAGGTCCCCTCAGACCCTCCCGTCGGTGGAGTCACCCAGAGCCCCTCCGGAAGAACACTGGCCCCCCTCACCTCTCTGTGTCCTTGCTGAACTGTCCCTTCCCCACGTCGTTGACTGCACAAAGGCGGAACTGGTAGGAGCGTGCTGGCACCAGGCCCTTGACCATCACCGAGGTAGCCTCGGGGTCCACACTGGCCAGGAGCACCGTCCAGGGGGCATCTACAAGGACAGAGGGTGCAGGCAGAGGGGGACATCCCGCGAGGCCCTGCTCCTTACCCCATTCCAGCAGAGGACAGCCTCCCGGACTTGGTCCACTAGAGGCTGGTCACGTCATTTCTCTGGGTCCCCTTAGCCCACCTGTCCCGGGAGGCTGGGATGCCCTGGGGAGGAAGCAAGGGCTCACGGGAACGGAGATGCACCTGCCTTTTCTAGCCCCCCGCCCCCCGCCCAAACTGATGAGTTCCAGGCAAACTGTATTTAAAACATCATTCAAATGAGGTAATTTCGGAGTTCACAGCTTGGGGTCTTGGAGGATAAAAAGCAAAAAATCGCCACTGTCTGGGAGGCTCTGGAGTGGCAGGCCCTGTGTGTCCCCTCCCCCACGGTGATCGTGTGCCACTGTCACAGTGACCGGGGAGGCACGGGCCAATGCTCATTTCTCAGGGAACCTGCAGCTTCCAGAAGGCCTGCTCAAAGGCACGGAACTGGGAAGCAGGGGAGCTGGAGCTGGGCCCCAGGCCGACCCCCCGAGTCCGTGCTCCCCGCTGGCTGGGGCGGGGAGGCTTACTGTTCTCCGACATCTCCAGGATGTAGCGGAGCAGGGGGCTGTTGCCGTCGAAGGGCTTGGCCCACGTCAGGTTGATGGCCCGTCTCTCTGTGGTGCTGAGAGTCGCCACGGGGTGCTCGGGGGCGTGAGGCAGCTGCCTGGAGGAGAGATACGGTGGGGTCACCTGTGAAGCTTGGAGTCAGGGGACACACAGGTGCCTGGGGTTCGGACGGAACGTCACAATAGCCTGTGCTCAGCCATATGGCTCGGCCTTCGGGCTGGAGGCTCTGGGGACCGCTCCCATCCCCCCCCACCCCCCCACCCTATCCAAAGCCGTATCCAGAGTCCCCAGCTCTTGCCAGAGGGCTGAAAGGAGCTGAGGGAAGGCCTTGGAAGAGGCCTGGGTATGTCCCCAGAGGGCAGCGGACGCAGGTCCCACATGGCTTGGGCGTCCGCGCCAACATAAGTCTTCTGTTGTGGCCTGTACCCCCTACGCTGGGGGCCGGGGCGCCCTTACCGGACGCGCAGGTGGGCACTGCGAGAGTCATTGCCTCCCGCGGACAGCACCCGGCAGGTGTACGTGCCGATGTCCCCCGACCACGTCTGCGAGATGTGCAGGGAGCCGTTTTTGTCGAGACGGATGCGGGGGCTGCTGTCCGTGCCCAGGGCGGCCCCATCCTTCTCCCAGACGTACCTGAGGGGAAGGAGCAGCGGTCAGAAAGGAGCGGTTGGGAAGTAGGGGGCCCTGCCGGGGCTCAGCCGGGGGCTGGTCTGGAGCAGAGCCCCAAAGGCGGCAGGGCGCTCCCCAGGAGAAACAGGCCCCTCCGGGGCTGGTCCCAGGTGGGAGCACGGGGTGGGGGGGGCACCCGAACAGCCTGCAGCCCTCCATCCCTGTCGCAGGGTGCTCTGTCCAGGAGGCTTAGCACACGAAGACATGTACCTCCCGTTCAGGTCTAGGTCAGAGCCGTGTTGCTTTTGGCCAGAAGCCATGGCCAAGCCGCCAGCAGGAAAGAGCCGGCAAAAGGTAATCTTCCGAAGAGGTTAAAAGAGTACAGCTGGAAGAAGAATGAAAGTTTCCACCCAGACTACGTTTTGGAATTAGTTTTATGAGGGGAATCATTAGATCAATGCATCACCGTGACAAATTGACTTTAGTGTCCAAAAAATCACTTTAGCTTCGGTCAGTCAGTACAAAGGGGGATTTGAGAAATTACACACATGCCTGTGCCTGACAATAAGAAATATCTCCTCAGGAATGATCCTGGAGGAAATACAACTATTACTGTCGTCCACGTAACGTGGGGTGCCGGTTTTGGGGAGCACGTCATGCTGATGCCCTCCCCGGGCAAGGTCGGCCAGGGCGCCGGGAGCCAGGGCAGGGAGCCGGGAGGGGGGCTGGGCGGCCTGACCTGGGTGCATGACCCATCGCTCGCTCAGCTGGGGACTATGTGGCCTGAGCCACGAGGTGTGACAGCTATCAGTATCAGAGATTCTAAAACTGCTGGGGAGAATGAGCCTGTAATATTTTTAAGTTTAAAAAAAAAATCTGAACATTGCAATTGCAAATAAAAAAATAATTTACAAATTACAAATTGCAATTACAAATACAAAAAATTAAAAAAAAATCAGGGCAAGAAAACTGAAAAGCTTTCCCATCATGGGGAACCAAGAGTAACAGCGGAACATAGCCGTTTCAGACTTTTCTCCCCTGCCCCAAGGGGGCCTGGCTCCACAGTGCTGTTGTGTTCCGAATTCAGATTCCCGGGTCAAATGCTGCCTTGGCCACTTACCAGCTTCGTGATCCTGGGTATGTTTATAGCCTCCCTGTGCCTTTGTTTCCTCATTTGTCCTACGAGGAAAAATAATACCACCCACCTTCTAGGGTTGCTATAAGGATAGTGTAAGTTCATAGAAAAGGCTTCCAGTAGTAAGGGAGCCATAGAAGTTAGCCAAGGATTTCGACTCTCAGAGCACATGCTGGTAAATAACTGGTAGCAACAAAGTATCATAGACTCTTTGCAACTGACCCCTCTGGGCCTTGGTTTGTATTGGCTGCTCGCCAGGACCCCAGTAGCTGCCCCGCAATTGTTCCCGCCCTTCTGGGAAGGGCTCCTTGTTCTCTCACGGTATAGTTAATGCTGTGAGGAACATCCTTGCAGCAGATTCCATACATTCTAAATCATTTCCTCCAGGATAAATTCTCAGCAGTGAAATTGCGGAGTTAAATTTTAAGGCTTTTTATATACATTTACAAATTGTCGGACGTAATCACCTTCAATTCATCTCCATAGCTAGAAAAGAATCATCCTTGACAGCGCTGATGGCACGTGTAGAATTTTACTTAAAAGGAAATCCAGGGGGTGGAGAGTAATTCCTGCTTAGGAAACTGCCTATGGCAAGCAGATGTTCTTGGCCCCAGGACATGGTGTCTTACGAAGGGAGTATCACCACCTGTGGAGTGTTTGCGCCCAAACAACTAAGCCCAAATCTAATCAGCCATTTACTTGAGTCTAATTAGAAATACAAGGGATAGAAGAACAGGTGTACTGCATCACGAAAGAACAGCTGGCCAAAGCAGGGGTCAGCAAACTGCGGCCCCCTGCCTATTTGTGTAAATAAAGTTTTATTGAAACAGAGATATGTTCATTTGTTTGCACCTTGTTTGTATAAACAAGACTTGGAGAGCTGTGACAAAAGCTATCTAGTCCTCAAAGCCTAAATATTTACTCTCTGTTCCCATATAAAAAAAAGTTAGCTGGACCACTGTTCTGTAGAACCTGGTTTCTGCAACTAATTAACTGCAGGTAGACAAAGCAGTCACGAACCCAAACATTAAAAGGAGGGGGAGGGGACTGTGTAGAATGAAGGAGACACACCAACCAAATGCCACATGTGGACCTTGCTTCAGCCCTGAGTTAAACCAACCAACTTTTAAAAGGACACCTCTCAGGGATGCCTGGGTGCCTCAGTCGGTTAAGCCACTGCTTTCAGCTCAGGTCATGATCCCAGGGGTCCTGGGACTGAGTCCCGCATTGGGATCCTTGCTCGGCAGGGAACCTGCTTCTCTCTCTGCCTCTGCCTGCCACTTTGCCTGCTTGTGCTTGCACTCGCTCTCTGACTAAATAAATAAAATCTTAAAAAAAATTCTCTTAAAAAAAAAAAAGACACCTCTCAGATAATCAGGGACATTGTAATATGGTATTACAGACATCAAGGGATGGTTCATTGTGTTCCTTGTGACAGGGACATGGTTGTTATGTTTCAAGAAAATTCCTTTTAAGTAAGAAATGCACAACTGGGGACGCCTGGGTGGCTCAGTTGGTTAAGCGGCTGCCTTCGGCTCGGGTCATGATCCCGGCGTCCCGGGATCGAGTCCCACATCGGGCTCCTTGCTCGGCGGGGAGCCTGCTTTTCCCTCTGCCTCTGCCTGCCACTCTGTCTGCCTGTGCTCGCTCTCTCTCTGACAAATAAATAAATAAAATTAAAAAAAAAAAGAAATGCACAACTGACACATTTAAAGGTGAAATGACACGCTTGAGATTTGCTTTTAAAATACTGCAGTAAAAAAAAAGTGTGGATGGATAGGAGAAGACAGGTGAGCCAAATGCTGATAATCAGAGGCCAAGAGATGGGTACGTAACCAAAGAATACAAATGTAGGAGTCCAAAGGGGCACCTACTCCCCAGTATTTGTAGCAGCAATGTCCACAACGGCCAAACTGTGGAAAGAACCCAGATGTCCAACAACAGATGAATAAAGAAGATCCACATATGCAATGGAATACTATGCAGCCATCAAAAATGAAATCTTGCCATTTGCAACGATGTGGGTAGAACTAGAGAGTATTATGCTAAGCGAAGTAAGTCGGTCAGAGAAACACAATTATCATATGATTTCACTCATATATAGAACTTAAGAAACCAAACACAGGATCATAGAGGAAGGGAAGGAAAAATAGAACAAGATAACATCAGAGGGGGAGACAAACCATAAGAGACTCTTAATCATAGGAAACAAACTGAGGGTTGCTGGAGGGGAGGGGCGTGGGAGGGATAGGGTAACTGGGTGATGGACATTAAGGAGAGTACGTGATGTTATATAAGACTGATGAATCACTGAACTCTACCTCTGAAACTAATAATGCACTCTATGTTAATTAATTGAGTTTAAATAAATTAAAAAAAAAAGGAGCTGGGCATGTAAGTTCTGATGATCTGGGTGTCTCTACTCTGGGCTATATTTGAAATTTTCCACAGTAGAAAGTTAAAACAACAACAACAACAACAACTCATGAGTCCATTTAATTCAGGGTAGAAAATTTCCAAAATCATCTGTAATTATATAGCTGGCTATTAAACAATTTTGATGAGCAATTTTCAGGACTTTCAGCTTTAAATAATATTAGACAGTCCTCAGGAAATCAAAGAAGGGCAAAAATATTTAGTTACAAGGACATTCATCATAATGTTTCTTTCTTTCTTTTAAAGTAGGCTCCACACCCAGCATGGAGCCCAACATGGGGCTCGAACCCACGACCCTGAGATCAAGACCTGAGTTGAGATTGAGTCAGATGCCCAACTGAGCCATGCCCTGTAATGTTTCTTAATATTAGCAAAAAACTGAGAAACCAGCCAAATATCCAGCATTGGGGAATTGGTAACAAAAATTATGTTACATCCACACAAAGGACCAGTGAATAATCATATAATGAAGTCTATACAAGAATATTTATTGACAAGGGAAGAGATTCACAATGGGTCCTTAGGGGAAAAAGCAGACAAAGTGTGCCTCTAGGTTTTTTATAGATGACACTCTAATATTATTATCATTATATCATTATTATTATATTATGTTTTAATATAATAATTAATTAATAAATAAATTAATTAATAATATATTAATATATTATGTATTATTACATTATATCATGTTATTATATTAATATATTATATATTAATATTATTAAAATTATTGAGAGAAACAGATAAACCTACTTCTCTTCTTTTTCCCTCCCTCCCCATTTTTGGGGGCTTATCTGCATTTTCTATATTTCCCTCCTATAACGGGTAACTATTAGCTGTATAATAAAAAAAAGCCAATGGAAATATTGATCAGTATTATCAGTGGCCACAAGTGGATTCTCAGACTGGGTTTAGATCTGGGCTCAGATACCTAACAGAAGAGTTTCTCCTAAGGTCGTTCTGGAAGCTGTCTGGGCAGGCAACCTGCACCTGCTCTGGTCGTGACCCCTGGATTCTGGCTTGATCTTAAGGAGGGCACAGAACACAGAATTAAGTGGCCATCACTTTAACTTGGCTGGGTTGCTTCTTGGGTCCTTTCTAGCCTGTCTGGTCGGGGAACTCCCATGTGTTCCCTAAATCTCCAACAGGGTTTTCAAGTCCAAGGAAGGGATGGGAGATAGAGGGGTGGGTTTGGCCACAGACTGACAATTTTGGGGCCTGAGGGACCAATTCTGTGTTCTCTCCCCATCGAGGACAGATTGCCATGGATGGGGAGTTCCATTCTAAGGCAAGGAGTCCCCAGTGAACTGGAACATGGTTTTCCCATCTGCGGGTCCCTAAGGGTCCTTGGGAGGGTGGGCTGTACTGTATTGCAAGGAGTCCCTGAATCCCTTTGTTCATTAGGAACTATCTAGAGAATGACCAAAATACTCAACTATTTTCCAAATGCTAGCTGGATGCTATTTTAATACATGAAACACCAATTTAAAGCATTGTTGAATTCATATATAATTATATATAATATGTAAATAACTATAAACTATATAAATACAAAAATTATTAATAAAACCTTTATTATTATAAGGTTTTCAATTAATAGGTGCTAAAATTACAGTTACCACTTAGGTGTGGGCCTGAGACCCACAGCAATATTCCCTGGTGGTAGCGAGATGTGCGGAGAACATTTTTATAGTTAAGATACATAAATATATATATACACATATATATATTTTTTACAAAATTTACTAATCCCAGTTACAAGCATATTTTGTTTCTTGCATTGACAATATTTTAAAGACATCTATGTGATGTTAAGGCCCCTGCTTGCAAGCTGGGGGCCTGCAATGGATTCTTGAAGAATGGGCGTGGGTCTAAAATTCTAGTATTCTTTTTTTTTTTTTAATTAACATAGAATGTATTATTTGCTTCAGGGGTACAAGTCTGTGAATCCTCAGTCTTACACAATTGACAGCACTCACCAGAGCACATACCCTCCCCAGTGTCCATGACCCAGCCACCCCATCCCTACCCACGTCCCCCTCAGCAACCCTCAGTTTATTTCCTGAGATTAAGAGTCTCTTATGGTTTGTCTCCCTCCCTGGTCCCATCTTGTTTCATTTTTCCCTCCCTAGTCCCCCCAACCCCCCGCCCTGCCTCTCAAATTCCTCATATCAGAGCGATCATATGATGATTGTCTTTCTTTGATTGACTTACTTTGTTTAGCATAAAAGTCTAGTGTTCTTTATGTCAACCTTGGCTTCCGGGGGCCCACTCAGTGTGGTCGTATAGACTGTTATATGCCCAATGGCCACCAGATGGCGCCCCAGGACGCAGCTGCCTCCAGAGCCGTGGGGGCCAACCTCCCAGGTGGCACCAGCCGGCCCCTTCCAGCCAGTTGCATTGACGGTGATATTGGCCATAAAACACAGAAGCAACATGGAGGGGATGTTTGTTTCTAAGAAAGCAGTTAATTTTTTTTACTCAGCATCCCGGAGTTCAAGGGAGAGCCCCGAAGGGATCACTTTCTTCCGGTCTTAGTTCCCGAAGACTTTCCTGGGGTTGGCCCAGGTTTCTGCAGCCCAAGCTCAGGAGGGATTCTGGCTTTTACACCCATCTTGGCTGCCGCTTTCCCATCTCCAGTGGCTTCCCTGGGGGGACCTGGTTCCCTTCAAGCCAAGTAGCTCACCAAGGTCCCAGCTCCCAGGGTGGGTGGTGGGGTGGCCGCATTTTGGGGCGCTTTCCTCTCACGTGTGTGCCCTGGCCTATCTCTGCTCCCACGCCTGTTTACCCAGACCCGGCTGCTGTCCGCTCGGGGGGCAGAGGATCCAAGATCTGGGTCAAAGATTGGGGTAGAGTGAGGTCCCGTGTCACGGCAAGAACACCTCAGGGTCTCCATGTGTCACCAACCAAAATGGCTCTTCCTTCGCCCCCCTCCCTCCTGCAACCCTCCTTCCTCCATTCTTCTGGATCACCACCCCCGCCCCCCCAAACATGGCCCAGCTCAGTTCACGCTAGCTCAGCCCTGCCCTAGCTCTGCAGGAGGTCCCCCCAAGGCACGGCTTGGCCCCACAGTGACACTTAACCTCCTTGGTGCCGACAGCTATCCCTGAAGCCGCCCTCCCCTCTAAACGCCTCCGTGGGGCCACAGCAGAGCGAGTACCTGACGGTCACTCGGGGGTCGTGGGTCACTCCGCACACCATGGAGGCCTGGGTTCCCTTGATGACACTCTGGTCCTGGGGAGGCTTGGTGATGCGGGTCCGGGCTGAAAGACGGCAGGGACACAGGGTGGTGAGAAGGGGAGCAGACATGCAGAGTAACAGGTGAGAGGCAGGTGTGTAGGGAAGGCATCTCAGGTGACCCGGGCCCGTGTGGCTGAAGGCCACGGGCAGGTGCAGGCAGACCCAGCATGTGGACGGCTCTACCATGGTGGGTGACCCAGAATGCTAACGAGGACCACGCGGCTCCATGGCACTTGCATTCTTGGAAGCCACGTTCCGACTGGGATCTCATTGAATCTTCCCCCAGAAACCCTTGGGAGGGATGAAGGAATGGAAATCAGAGACAAACAGTACATGAGTCGTCCAGCCAGGGTAATAAGAGGATCGTCTGATTCCCGGTCTGCAGCCTCGTGA
Source organism: Mellivora capensis (assembly GCA_004024625.1). Classification (NCBI taxonomy): domain Eukaryota; kingdom Metazoa; phylum Chordata; class Mammalia; order Carnivora; family Mustelidae; genus Mellivora; species Mellivora capensis. Next base: position 44,020 of record PISX010009525.1, read on the forward strand.
GCCAGCCCACTGGTGCTCGGCCTCCCCGGGGGGCCCATGGTGCGGATTTTGGGTGTGGATCCCAGGCAGTACAATCTAACGATGCAAGGGGCATGAGAAGCTTCCCGAAAGCTGGGCTCAGCACCCGAGCGTCCAGGGTCAAGTCTGGCTGGTAGCCTATCCGGGCAAATATCCTTGCAATGGAACATGGCCACGGCCAGCGGCGGGGGCTTTTGATGAAAGAGACAAGTCGGCCGAGGAGCTGGGACCGAGGCTGTCTAGCCCACGAAGTCAGAAAGAGGGACTCTCTGGCCTTCCCGGTCCCTCTCCTCTGGATTCATCTGTCCCTGCCCTTCTCAGAAGGGGGACTGGGGAGGCAGCCGTGCGGATGAGGGGCGCTGGCGGCGAGAGCCCGTGCTGGGCACCCACGCACCCACGCGCGGACGTGTCAGGTGTCCCCGGTCTGCGCACTCACCCCACACAACCAGGTCAGCCGAGGCTTCGTCGACCCCCCGAGAGTTGGTGGCCAAGCAGGTGTAGGTCCCGGCATCGGAGATGTGCGTGGGGCTGACGAGCAGGCTGCCCGACTCCAGCAGCGTGAAGCGCGGCAGCTGGACCGAGCCGCTGGCCAGGATACGCTCCCCTGAAGGCGACACGCGGCGGGCTCAGAGCGCGCTCAGGCTGTGACATGCGGCCCCTGGCTCTCTGAGACCTCCCAGCTCTTGCTCCCTGGGGACTCTGGGCAGGTGCTCTCAGGCCGACCCCCGACTTTAGAAGTGCTGGGAGGGCTGGGCCGGGGTGGGGGCTGAGGTCCGGGGTGGGGGTTTCTGACACCGTGACGGGCACAAGGGCACTCGGTCACAGAGCCCGGGTCTCCTGGTGTGTCTCCACCCACCACGCTGTCTGCCCTTCACCAGAGGAGGCCAGGGACTGTCTCCTGATGCAGCCAGGCACAGCTCTCGGAGCAGCTGGCATCCGGGCTGGGGGGAGGGGGCAAACAGCTCTGACAAGGTGGTGACGGGCATCCCGCCGCAGGATGCTTCTAGAGAGTCACCTTCAGGAGAGCGGAAGAACGTGGTGGGTGGGAGCAGCCAGGAGCAGAGGCAAGGTGGATGGGGACAGGGGCAGCCCTCCCTCTGCGGTGGGACCTGGGGAGGTCTGTTGCCTGGGGGAGGGGTATGGGGTCTGCCCCATGTAGGAGCCTGGGAGTGCAAATTTGGGTAATTGTATCTATTGTATTCTTTTTTTTTTTTTTTAAAGATTTTATTCATTTATTTGACAGACAGAGATCACAAGTAGGCAGAGAGGCAGGCAAAGAGAGGGGTGGGGGGGAGAAGCAGGCTCCCTGCTGAGCAGAGAGGCCGATGCGGGGCTAGATCCCAGGACCCTGAGACCATGACCTGAGCCGAAGGCAGAGGCTTTAACCCACTGAGCCACCCAGGTGCCCCAATTTTTTAAAAAAATATTTTGTTTATTTAGGTGAGAAAGGTGGCAGAGGGAAGAGCACAGAGGGAGAAGCAGCTGGCCCCCTGCTGAGCAGAGAGCAGGACATGGGGCTCAATCCCAGGACCTTGAGATCATGATCTGAGCCGAAGGCCGACGCTTAACCGACTGAGCCACCCAGTCTGTACAGAGGGGCATCTCCACGTGCAAGACTATGGGTGTGTCTATCTGCACACACGGCCAGGAATAGCGAACTAGTGAGTGTGGCAGGAGAGGGTGCTCGTGTCCATACGTGTGCCTGGCCGTGCTTATGCTCATTTCACAAGTACTTATCGAGCAGTGACCATGTGCCCGGCCCTGTCCCAGGCCCTGGGGAGATGGCAGCGGACAAAGCTGAGAGCCCTGACTCTGCGGGGCGTCAGGCAGTAAGTGGCTGGGATAGGCAGGTTATCTTGTATATTAGTAGGTGGAGAAAGAAAGTGGCTGGCTCCAGAATGGAGCTCTGAAGACTGCCCTAGAGGATCACAGGGCCACAATGTCCAAAGGAGATCAGTCCCATCTACCTTTCTGCCAAGTGATGGCTGGCCGGGGCGCCCCCGAAGTCTCACAAGCCAGTACCACCGACATGCCATCGATCACTGTGCTGTCCAAGGGGCCCCTGGTGATGTTGGGGGCGATGCCTGCAGAAGGAGATAGAAGCCTCTTAGCTACACCCTGGAGGAGGCCCCACAGCCAGAGGGCCAGGTTCTCATCCTGCCCCTGCCACTCTGGCTGCTGTGGGTCCCCCCACCGACAAGGATGTGGATGTCCTGATGGGGCCCTGGCACTGGAAAAAAGCCCAGAAGGCCCGTGAGGGCTCCCTGTACCATCTGCCCCGTGGATGGACCCAGGCTACACTACTTCCCCAGCCTGGACTCTTAGGCCTCCATTTGGGGGAACTGAGACCCCTGAGGGCAGCTCCCACCCTCCAGTCCAAGAAAAATGGGATGTGTCCTTCATCGAATATGACATCGAGGCTCTGGTTTCTTAAAAGAAAAAGTGGTTATGGCCAACAGAAGAACATGACCCACTTTTCACAAGGCTTGGCCCTGGAGAGTCCACAGCCTGGCTGAGCCATGCTTCTTCAATGCCAAGTGCAATCTTCTGGCTTTGGGCTTGCCTTCCCTCGCCTGGCCCTCAGGACACTGTCCGGTCAGATGTGCATGGGGCAGAGCTCAGGGAGGGACCAGCACCAGCTTCACTGGCACCCACCAGAGGCAAGAAGCAAGACGGCAGCCCTTCTGCCCTCTCACCCTCTGCCCCGCAGTTGCCCTGTTCGGGGACCTCTGTGGGTCTGGGTGATGAGCCCAGAGGGACTCAAGGAGGCTCACGATCCTATGTCCTTTGGCTGCTGAGACAAAGAGCCCAGCGCCACTCAGCATGCACACCGAGCTCGGCCGTCTACGGTGTGACCGCTCACAGAGCAGATCGCGCTCATGCAACTCCGTAAAGAGCAGGAGAGCTCTCATAACCACCCAGAGAGACCCAGAGAGAGCAAAAGGTCTGAAGTGGGACCTAGAATTCAAGCTTGGGCTCCCTCTGGAGAAGTAAGCAAGTCTTCCCCATTGGGATGGGGCGGCTTCAGCCCTGCCTGGGAAGCCAGGGACCGCTCAGATACCAGAGCCGGGAAGCCAGGGGCTGCCCGAATGCCAGAGCGGGGACTGTGGTTTCAGAGCTGCTTCTCTCAAAGAGCCGGCGAAGTCATCCTTGGCTCAGGGTTCTGGAGCACCAGACCTGGGCTGTGAAAGCTGGGGGCGTAGCTGGCGGCAGCCACCCTGGCTGCCGGGGGACGGTCTTTGGGACAACCTCTCCCTGCATGATGCAGCATCTCTTCTCAAGAGGCTGCTGGCTTGGAGGAAACAGGGGTCCTGGGTGGGAGGCATGCAGGGGCAGGGGCAGGACCAACTTACTGGTGACAGCAAGGTAAGTGGAGGTCTGCACCTCGCCAGCCGCGTTGTGGGCAAAGCACTGGAACATGCCCGTGTCGTCAGGCACCAGCCCGCTGATCTGCAGTCCCCCGTCGCCGCGCTGCCGGAAGTGGCTCAGCCTCTCCACCTCCACCACGGCCGCGTCCTTGTACCAGGTGATGGAGGGTGGTGGTACGCCTGGGGGGACAGATGTGGGCCCACTGTCAGCCCACCTCCTGGCTCCCTCCCGCCCACCTCTGAGCCTAGAAATCGGTGGCCAGGGTGAGGGGAAGGGGGCGGGGAATCCCTGTGTGTCTTGGTTTCTAGAACCTTCTCAGAGGTGCTACTTAATGGTCTTGGAAGAGGTGGAAAATGCTCTTGGCATGGCATTTCTCAAGTTCTTTTTAATAGCAGGGGTTCCAAGAAAATTTAGCTGGATTAGTTTAGCTTGGAAATGCTGGATTAGACAAATTAATTTTTTTTAAACTGCCATTTAATTTAGCAGAGCTTGTGGTGTGTTCTAGAAACCTCCAACCAAGGCTTGGTTTCCCAGACCCAAGGACCGCAGAATCCCCCATGTCAAGGAGCACGTGGAGGGGGCTAGGGATCCTGGGTGGCCCTCGGAGCCCCCTCCTACCTGGTCTGCAGAGGGAGGTGAACAGGGGCTCCCATCTCTCAGCTTTGCCCAAGTCACACACCCCTGGCCTGGCATGGTCATCCCACAGGTACCCTCAACCTTCCCGCTCTCTCTCTCCACATCTCTGCTCAAAGTCGACTTCCCCAGAGGAGCCCCCACACTCCATTCAAAAGAGCACCCCAGTGCTCCAAGCCCCTTAGCCTGCTGGCTTCTCCCTTCTCCTCCCCAGCCCTTCTCCACGCTGACATCCCAGGATGCCATATTTCACTGTTTCACGGGGCACACTCTTCAACGTTGCAACATTTCTGCGATCAGGATGTGTCTTCCTATCGAAAGCATGTCATAATTTCATTGACAGTCTTTTTTCTTTCTTAGTGGCACATAAAATCATGGGGCATCTCACCACCCATGGCATTTTCGGTGAAATGAAATAAGGTATCTTTATCTGTCAGTTCGTCTGCCTTCCCCTTAAGAATGTAAGTTTCATAACAGCAAGGATTTGGCTGTTTGGTTCTGTCTGCACCTCCCCAGCCCGAGAGCAGTATCGGCACATTGGTAAAGCCTCCAAAAGCTGTGTGTTGGGTGAATGAATGGAGCTTTGCCTTCCCCTGGTGTGGTCTCAGAAGGGGAGTCCTTGCTCACGTCTTCCACGGACTCTCATCCTGCCTGAGCCACGTTCTGCCTCTTTGCTCACCATCAGACCACGGGCCGTGGTGCACGCTCTCTACCTCCCATCTGATCACCCCAGACTTCACCTTGGTTTCAGGCTGTCCTGTAGCTCAGTTGGGCCAGAAAAACGGAGGCTGGGGGTGGGGAAAGGGGAAATTCTTCAGGACCTTGGACGAAGGGTGTTGTAAGTAGGAGAGAGTAGGGGAGGAAATGGAGTAAAATGGCCCAGAAGCCAGGCAGAATTCATGAGACCCATCTCAGGCAAGATGTCCCCAAGTTCTAGCAGTTCTGACATTATGGTAATTTGGCTTTGTCTACAACTCCCGAATTATGGGCAATTTCAGTCTGTCACCTATCCTGAAATTATGGTAATTTGGATTCATTTGTAGCCCTCAAGTTATGGTAACGTGGGTTGATTTCTAGTCTTGAGAGTGTGGTAATTTGGCCCGTTTGTTTCCTGGGGTGTCTGCTCACTGCCAGACTGACTCCCCGCTCCGTGACGCTGCCTGGAGAAGGAAGTGGAATTTAGAAAAGCTTGTGATGGGAACAGGAAGGGCTGGAGGTCCAGGGTTGGGGGTTGGGGGTCCTTGTTCCCTTGGACCCTGACACTGTGTTACCTTTGGCCCGGCAGGGAATGTCCACCACCTTCTCCATCTCCGCTGTGATGTGTCTCTCTGGCTCCTTGACAAACTGAGGTGGTTCTGCAGGAGGAAGGACCAGGGGAGGGGCTCAGAGCCATGCTCCTTTTGATACAGCCACTGCTCGGGTCACCCCTAAGAAGGCTCCAACCAGTCCTATGGCCCCTACCCCTGGGTGGGGGGTCCCCATCTCACCCAGCACAGACAAGTAGGCCCCACGGACGACGGCGGGCACGCTGCTGCTGCGTAGGACCACCTCACACTCGTAGTAGCCAGCGTCGCTGCCCGTGGGGCTGGGGATGGTCAGCCGGCGGTTGTAGTCGCTGATGCCACTCGACAGTGGAACCCCGTCTTTCTTCCAGATGATGTGCAGCTTGATCAGGGGCCTGGAGGGCGAGAGGGAAGCAGGTTCCCAGCCACGGGGACTTGGAGAGACCGGAAGGTCCAGGGCAGGGGTGGGTGGGAGGGCAGGCCAGGACCCCAGCCCGCCTCTTCAAGGGGCAGCACTCTGGACCTTGGTTTCCTCGTCTACAGAATGGGACGGCTGCACCCCTGGGGGGATGTACCAAGGGCGGGTGTTCCAACACAGGGAGGCAGCTGGAGCCCAGCCTGGCACTAACTTGGTGCATGGGGCTCCAGAGGACAGGAGCCGCCTGGGCCGTGCTTCTCATTCTTCTGCCCCCCGGTGCAGAGCCCTGTCCGAGCAGGGGCCAGAGGGCGGCACAGCGTTAGAGGCGGAGTGTGAGAGAAACACCCAAGGTTTGAAGAGGGAAAGGCAGACAGCCGGACATACCTGCCCCCTGCCTAGACAGAGGGCGAGTCGGGGACCCCCATCCCCGACCTCTCAAGACCCCCCGAGACTGGGTTTGCCCTGTTCCTGTTTATTTTATTTTTATATTTTTAAAAGATGGATTGAGAGTGAGAGCACATGTGTGAGCTCGAGCAGGGGTGGGAGGGTCAGAGAGAGACTCTCCAGCAGACTCTGCACCGAGAGTGGAGCCCAAGGCTGGCCTCGACCTTGCAACCCCGAGATCACGACCTGAGCTGAAACCAAGAGCTGGACGTTTAACGGGACGCTTAACCGACTGAGTCACCCGGGAACCCTGTGGCCTGCTCTCTTGTTTGGTCCCTGCTGGACCCTTAAGGGGTCTGTGCTAGCTCCACGGGGGGTGCAGAGGGGTCCCATGGAAAAGGGTCCTGAGGTGGAGTAAGTGTGGGCCTTCCTGGCTCGGGGGCCGTTAGGCAGGTTCTGGGCTGTGGGTCTTCTCTGCGTCCTTAGCGAGCTCCACGCAAAGGCGTCTCCCACCCTCGCGGGGAATGCTGCTACAGGACCACGGTCCGGGCATCTTCAAGAGGAGGTGACCCTGGGGCACTTGGTCTGACTCCCCACCCATCCCATCTGACCACCTCTCCTGCGTGTTTACGAGGCGGGTTTAGCACTCTACCTACACGCCTTACCGGGGAGGTGGGTGCTCAAATCATTCCCACTTTATAGCCGAGGAGACTGAGGCCCAGAGCACGGCAACGGGCCTGGGCCTTGGGCGGTGGCCTTTTCTATTGCCACCCTGCTGCTGGCCCACTGGGTGACCTTGGCCAGGTTGCTTGCCCTCTCTGGCCTTCAGGGTAGTTGTGGGAGGAACAGAGATCGTGCGGGAAGCACAGCGTGGCACCCACACGTGATAACGCCTTGGTCTCCCACGTGAGGGACGTGAGGGTCGTATGTGGCCAGGAAGGAGCTCCATTTGCACCCAACCCCAGGTCTGCCCTCCTGCTAAGGCCCCCACACGAGCCATCTCCCAGCCCCACGTCCCTGTCCTAGCTGCCTATGCTCCAGGACCACACCTGACCTCCCAGCTCGCCCTCAGGGCTGCACTGAGGTCTGCTGGCCTCTAACTTCCACCCAGGCCCAGTCTCTCCTTGAGGGCCACAGAGAACGAGCCAGCCGGTCCACGCGTCACCCCATCCTCCAGGGTCAACGCCCCCTCTCCTTTCCGGGTCCCCACGTGACACATGCAGACCTCCCTGAACTCAGGCTGGTCCCTCTGGAGCCCCCAGGTCAGGAGCGTTGGCTGGAGTTCAGGGTGCAGGGGAGTGGGGAGAGGGGGACATACTACCCACCTGGCATTGGCCACACACTCCATGGTCACCTCTGAGGTCCCAGCCACCACGCTAGTGTTCTTGGGAGGAATGATGATGGTTGGGGCGATGGGGTCCGCAGGCCCCCCGACATCTGGGGAGAGATCAGGAGTTAGCTGGAGATAGAGGGCAGAAATCCCATCTCTGCTTGGGAGACCTTGGTCCTCGTGGAGTGGGCAGGTGACCACGAGACCACGGGGCAGCTGCCCAAGCAGCATGACCCTGGGGTCCCTGTCACCTCTCCTCCTCCCTCTGGTCATGGGCTCCCATGGTGTCCAGCAAATGCCCACTGGAGACCTCCGGGGCCCTCCCTACCTTCTTGTCACACAACATACCCTCCCCTGAGCCCCTTCTCCTGTCTGTGCCTGCAAAATCCTTCCCTCCATCCACATTTCTGTTGTTAGCTTACTTCTTCTCCGGCCCCTTCTTCCACCTGAATGCACACTCCCTATATTGGGTTGAATAGTAACCCCCCAAATTCACGTCCACGGCAGCTGTGGATGAGACCTCGGGAAACAGAGTCTTTTAGGTGTGATCAAGTCAAGAGGAGGTCCTTCTGGATCTGGGTGGGCCCTAAGACTGATAGTATGTGTCCTCACGAGAGGAGTGGAATGGAAACCCAGACACATGGATACCCAGGGGAGAAGGCCAGGTGCATGCGGAGGCAGAGACTTGGAGAGAAGCATCCCCAAGACAAGGAATGAAAGGACTGGCAGCCGCCGCTAGGAGCTGGGAAGCGAGAACAGACTCTCCCCCAGAGCCTTCAGGGAGCAGGCAGGCCCGCCGACATCTCAGCGTCAGACGTCCGGCCTCTAAAACTATCTGAGAGTCCATTTCTGTTGTTACAAGCCCCCCAGTGTGTAGGACTTTGTGACAGCAGCCCAAGGAAGATAATATATTCTCTGGGGCAGGAACCTCACAGAGCCTTGCTTTTGGGCAGAATTAGGTCTCCTCCAAATTCGTATATTGAAGCCCTAACCACCACCCCCACCCCCACCCGTGACTGTATTTGGAGATGGGGTCTTTCGTCAGTCATCCACTTGAACGAGGTCATAAGGGTGGGGCCTTAATCCAACAGGGCTGGCGCCCTGATCAGAAGAGAAAGAGACCCCAGACCCCTGTCTCTGCCACGCGAGGACACAGCGAGAAGGCGGCTGTCTGCAAGCCAGGAGAGGAGCCCTCAGCGCAACCCAACCATGCTGGTCCCTTGACCTTGGATTTCCTGAACTGTGAGAGGTCACTGCCTGTGTGGAAGCCCCGGCTGGGTAACCTGTGACGAGCGAAGACAGCCTTGCTCATACCCCCTTCAGCACCAGAGACATGCCCGGCACACAGTAGGGGCGCACACATATTTGTTCAGTGAAGACACGAATGGACCCAGAGCTATCTCCGCGCCACCTCAGGGTCGGTGATTGAAATGCAAGAGAAGGTACCACGAGCGGGCTTTCTAAACACGACACGAGGCAGTACCCTGAACTCTTCTACCAGAGGGAGTAGCTTTGCCTTTTGCCTTGTTTGAGTTCTTTAAGAAGTGGCCTGGCTCTTGGTGGGTCAGCACAGGCCCAATATTGGCAGAAACTCCCACATTCTCCACGCACCTGCTCTAAGGCTCCCGGAAGAACCACCACGGAGGGCTTTTTCTCTCCCGAAAACCCACCCAGTTGCCTCCTTCTTGGGAGGTTCCGGAGGCGGCCACTGTAATGACCTGCACAGCCCTGGGTGGGCGGGGATGGGGGACAGTGCCAGGACATCCTTTATGGGGAGAGTGTATCATGGCCCCACTGCCACCCTGGGCCTCCCCGGTCTGCCCCAGGCAGGTTTTCCTGCCTGGACTCCAGATTTTGCTAGAAAAGGGAATACAATGTAAAAAATAAGGTAAAATGAAGAGGGAAGAAAGGAAGCATATAAAGCAAAATAACTGCAACAATATAAAAGCCTCATGTAGGTGCCATAAAGAGTGATCGGACTGAAAGCTGCTGATATAGTAAATCCATAAAAGTGTGCTCTAAGTTGTTTATTACATGCTGGGGCTCGCAGGTACCGTGGCCCAGATTAATGGGGCAGGAGGAGGAGACAGACAGACAGAGCCCAAGCGACGCTTCCCACTGTGGAGCCAGGTAAACAGAGCCCTCGGAGTTTAAAGGTAAGAGGGCCAGACCAGGGCCTCAGGGCAGCTCGTCGGGTGGAGAGGAGACAGACATCCACCGGGGACCCTGGGGGGTCATGCCTCAGTCCTGGCAGGGGAGGGACCAGCCACAGCTGGGGACCCCTGGGCCCAGCAAAGGAGAGCTGGTAGGGTCAGGAGGACCTAGTTCAAAACCTTGTTCCGCCCCAGCCATGGTGGGGGGGGGGGTGGCGGCAGGGAGGGGTATGCGGGGAGCCTCAGCTGGGTCATTTTTTCTGCAGGGCAATATGGGAATACAAATGACCATATCGCAGGGTTCTGTGAGTTCAGCCCCTCGCTCAACAGAACTTTGCTGGGGGAGGGCTCTGTTCCTGCCACACTGTGCTGGGCACCAGGGATCCCCCACTAAGTGAGATGGGCAGGGGTCTGTCCTCCTGGAGCGCGTGGTCTGGATCTCAGATCAGTGTTTAGACATTTATCAGATTAGAGCTGGTGGGATGGTGCTTAGACATTTATCGGATTAGAGCTGGTGGGATGGATGCTGGGAAGAAGGGCCCCAGTGGGGGCGGCCAAGCTGTCCGGGGGGGAACGCAGAGTACCGGGCATGGAGTGGGCACTCCTCCTGGGGTGGATGAGCCTATGCTGGGGGACAGCTTCCTTGTCTCCCTCCCCCCACCTGCCGAAACCACGTAATGGACCCAGAGGCTACCAGAAGGTGAAAGGTGCAGGTCCTCCAGGGCCTTCCAACTGAGGGTAAGAGGTCCCACCCGTCCGGCCCCTTCCCCACACTCTGCTGAACCTGCCTACTCCCTCACCGTGACGGCCACCGGCCACCGGTCATTATCGTCATCCAGAATTTACAGACGAGAAAGCTGAGAAAGCCGGAGACATTAAGTAGTTTACTTCCCAGTGACAGTCGCTAATGAGGGACAAAATCAGGAATGGGACCAGGTCTCCGGGGCTGCAAACGCGCGCCATTAACCACTCCCCAAATCATCTCTCTGGCTCAGTCCTTGCTCAGGCGCAGAGGGAAACAAATCTCCCTTTTGGCCTCCGTCTACTCTGCCGAAAGTTGTCTGAACATACCTCTGAGCACCCACTTGACCTTTACCCCCAGGTCCTGGCTGCCACTGGCACCCCTGGTCCCTCTCCCCCCAGCTCCCATGCATGCAATCTCCTTCCCCTGTCACCAGTCACCTCCTGGTTGCAAGTCCCTTTTTCTCCACCCTGATTCTCTTTGACCGCTCTGGACATGTAGCTCTGTGGACCTCCTTCTTCGGTGCCCCTTTCCCCAAGCCTCCAGGACGCCCACCTGTGCTCTGCTTCACACGGTTCTCCCTTTCTCTGGTCCCCAGAAGTAAAGAAGCCAACGGGTCTTGTCCCTCCCACCCCATGCCTGGTTCCCTAGCTCCCCCTGATCTCACCAGCCCCCCATTCTGGTGTGGTGTGAAGGCAGAGATGGACAGTTCGGGGTGGACTGGGGATGTCAAGATGGCCCTGGGTGGCACGAACCTGGCCCCGAGCAGAACACACCTTGCTGACAGGTGCTTTCTGCTGGGGGCCCCGGGCAGCTAGCAGCTTCTTGCCTGATAGCTTTTCGGAGGCACCGGGGCTCTCCACACAGGCAAAGTTGGATCCTGCTGCCCCGGGACGATTCTGATAACGGGCACCAGGAGGGACACCGTGCTGCGTTCTCCCCGGGTCACCTCCTCGAATCGTCCCAACTACACTTTTGCCAGAGGCACCAGGAAACACAGGCTCAAGGACCACGTGACTCACCTGGGCCACAGGTCAAGTGCATGTGTGTGTGTGTCTGTGTGTGTGTATGGGTGGGTGGTGGTGGGCAGGGAGCTAAGCTCCTCTCCTGGGCAGACATTGACATGGGGGCCGCAAACCACAGGTGGCTAGGAGCTCTCGAAATGTGACTGGCGCCCCTTTGATTGAACGGGATTTAATTTGATCTAATTTACATTTAATTAAAAACAGATCCCCAAATCAGCTATTAGAACACTTTTAAGTATGTGTAGAACAACTCAGGTATCCACCACCACCTTTCCAGCTGTAAATCTGATGACGTTTCAATGCAGATCACGTATTTCAGATGAAAACTGAGCAGCCCGAAGATGTTCTCGAAGCATGAAACACACAGAGATTTCGAAACACACAGACTTCGTAAAGAGAAGCCCAGTGTCAAGTTCCTCGTTAATATTATCTGTCGATTGTATGTGAAAATGGTAATGTTTTGGGGAGCACCTGGGTGGCTCATTGGATTAAACCTCTGCCTTCAATTCAGGTCATGATCTCAGGGTCCTGGGATCGAGTCCCGTATTGGGCTCTCTGCTCGGCGGGGAGACTGCTTCCTCCTTTCTCCCTCTCTGCCTGCCTCTCTGCCTACTTGTGATCTCTGTCTGTCAAATAAATAAATAAAATCTTTAAAAAAAAAAGAAAATGGTAATGTTTTGGATATGTTGGGGCAAATAAAACACATTAATAAAATTAATTTCCCATTGCTTTTTCCTTTTTTAAAAATGAGGCGACTGGCAAATTGTAAATTACTCCTGTGGCTCCCATGACGTGCAGCTCTGATTCCTGCGTGTGGGGCCACGGTCCAGGGTTGACAGTCTGTGTGAGGTCACTGGGGTGACCCCTGGGCAGGGACCTGCTCCCAGCTCTGGGGCGGGGTGGGGGGGCACTGGCCTTGTTCTTAACTTCTCCATTCCTGAAGAGCAAGGGCATCCCTCCACGTCCCCGCCCCAGGGCCTCTAAGAAAGTGTCCCCGGGGAGAGGAGGGCTGAAGGAGTGAGGAGGGGGAATGGAGGGAGGGGCCGGGCTCCCCGAGATCAGCGAGGGGGGCTGGCGGTGGGCGAAGTGGCAGTCGCTCCTGGTAAACTGGCTGGCAGGCAGGCTGGGGGGTTTGTGTCGGTGACAAGAACGGGGTTTTGAAGTGCAATCACTCGTGGGAGGAGAAATTAGCTGAAAATCAGCTGATTCTGCTCTTAATCCAGTACAAATCGCCACGTGAGAGCAGAAGGCGAGGGAGATGGGGTGGGGGAAACAGACAACGGGGAGAGGCTTGGGCGGACACGGGGGTCCGGAAGGGTCCTACCCTCCTCCCTCGGGCCAGATGCGGGGCTGGGGTGGGAGTTGTGATGGAGCAAAGAGTGAAGGACATCCCGGTCCGCCCGCAGAGTCACGGGTTTAAGGCCTGAGAGGAGGAGGTTGGGTGTTGGGGAGAAGCACAGAGTGGGGGACTCCAGCCTCTGGTCCCAGGGTAAACTGAGTCATCCAGGAAGACGCCTGGCTTGACTCAGACTGTGAACATTGCCTCTTCCCCAAGGACTGAATTCTATTAGACTCTAGGTATTCTGATCACCAAGAATATATGGGGGGAAAACATCTCCCTCTGATGATTAAGTTCCCTTGAAACAGCAGTCCCCCATCATGGCTGGGCCCCAGGCCATGGGGACCAGACCGAGACCCTAGCCCAAATCAGTATCAGAAGGTAAACATGTGACCCCGATGGGGGGAGGAACCCCGCTCTGTACATTCAGGTGTCCTTTTAGGCCGACTGGAACCTGGGGCTGGAGAAGGAATTCCAGGAATATGGGAAGGGGTTCTGCCGGTGCTCAGAAGACCCAGGAATGGACATGGTAGGGCTCTGGAATGTTCTGGGCCTTCCAGACACTGGCAGACAGAGGCAGGATCAGAAGCAGGACACAGGAAGGCCCCATGCAGACCCACACCCGCCTCTTGCTGCCTGCGGCTATGTCCCCACGAGACCATGGATGATAAATGAGACTTGCTTTTGGAGCAGGAGTGGTACAGATGTGGAGGGACGTGAACATCTGGCTCCCCCAGCTTGTGTGGTTGTTCGGCTGCTGCGGCAAGCTCTGGTCCCACGTACCCCGGGCCTGGGCCGGCTGCCGGAGCCACCCCACCCGCCTTCTCTCCCCCAGGGACGGAGTGCAGAGGGAGAAGGGGTCCAGGCTGGTTGGCAAGAATCAGGCCAGGGAGGGCGTCCCAGAATTTCCATCGGGGACCAGACCCCCGCCTTCAGTCTCTGCTGGGCAAATCCCTGTCTGCCAAAGGAGACCCAAGGAGCCACCCCTTTGCCTCTGCCACTGGGGAGAGCCTGGCCCATCTCTTCCAGGGCACTGGGTGGTCTCTGGGATGGGCAGAGAGGCATTTTCAGGCAGGAGCCTGTTCCCGTGAGTGGGGATGTCCTGGCTCTGAGGAGTGCTTTGTGTGGACCCGCGGAGCAGAAGCTGTGAGAGTCGTTCTCTCCTAACGAGCTCCCCATCTCCTGCACGAGCGCCCCGTCAGCATGGAAGCCCCAGAAGCAGCCGTAAGCCACACACGCACACTCTCCCCTGCATCTCATGTCCTCCCCGGGCCTCCAGCAGCCCTGCTAACAGCCAGCTCGGCGTCCCTTCCCCTGATGCAGGATCTCAGCTTTGTCACGGGGACGGGTTCCTCCTTCCTCCTTGCTTCCACCCGCCAGGCTCCCAGTGCTGGGGCTCCGCCTCCAATTCTTCGGAGGCCCCTCCGCTGCCCTACTCTAGCCTCCCCACTCCGCCACCATTCCATCTTCCCAATGACCCCCTGGAGCCCCGTTCCCAAGATTTAATGACGCGCTGCTCCATCCGTCCCAGGCCCGGCCGCTTACTTACTCTCCACGGCAAGAGTGATGGGCTGGCTGGTCTTGTTATCCCCATTCTTGTCATTAACAGCCTGCACGTAGTAGCGGCCTGCGTCGGGCGCCACCGTCGACAGGATGACGAGGGTGTTCTCCAGGGTGATGGCTCTGTGCAGAGGAAAAGGATCTGTCACACAGGGGCCCGGGGGCTCTGAGCATTGGAGGATGGGCGTGGGGACAAGAAGCTGGAGGCCTCTGGAGCCCCTCCTCCAACCCTGCTCCCGGGACCACTCTCGGTCTCAACTCTAGCATGACTCTTTGCAGAGAATCCCAACATGCTGCCGGTGCCAGGGTCAGACCCAAACCCAGCACGTGCACAGAGGTCTGAGACCATCCCCGGGAGGCTTCCCGGCCCCCACCCCATGCTTGGTCCCGGGCGTCCGAGTCCCCACGGCCTTCTGTTCTCTCTTTCGTCACAGCTTCGATGCTGAGTGTGACCCTCTCTGCACCAGAAGGGTCCAGCACCAAAGAAATCCATTCAGTGGAATAAATGAACAAGGAACGAATGAGGAGCGATGATCATGAATTTAGAAATGAGCAGGATCATTCCAGAATCGATGCCTTAACCTAATCCTACATTTGTTGGGATTGATCCCAAAGCCACAGGTGGCCTGTAACACCGATGACGGGGGTTCCTCTGGCCCCCCAGTCCCCTCTCGGGCTGTCAGGTGCTCTCTTCCCGAAGCTGGCCAACAAGAATGAGACTGTTGCGGGCTGAAGAGGAAGGAGGCCAGCTGGGTGGTGGGGTGCAGGTTCCCTCTGCTGGGGTCCCACCATGCAGCCCCGCAGCACCTGGTCTGCAGGCAGGGAAAGGGGCCGGTCCAGGCGGGAAGCTGGGACCCCCATCTGATGTGGGGAGACAGGACCAGGAGCACTGCCCACGCCCCCTCTGCCTGCCCCCTCCCCTCCACTCCCGGTTCTCTCCATGACAAACAAAACCATTACTTTGTCAAGTCTAGCTCGAATTTTAATGTGATGTACCCGAGACAGCTGTTAAACATCCTTAATGTTAGTTTAACAAGGACAGACCCAGTTGAATTCTTTGCAAATTTTCCCATTAGGTGAATGTTACAGAGTTTTAAACAGGCTTTCAAATAAACATCCCCACTAATGCCTCTCTAGCTGGGCCATGCTGGTGTCCCCTCTCTCCTGGTTCCGGAGGGTTCCTGGGCTGAGTCTCATAATGCCAGTGGAGCTCTGGGAAGTAGGGAGGGGAAAGTCCTCCCGCCCCAATTCTAGGGTACCCTAACAGAACCCATTTTTTTTTCCCCTGGAGGAAAACCACCCTCCAGCTAATGAGCTGATAGGAAGTTAAGATAAAACCAGGCTAAAATATTTTAAAAGTGACAAGCTGGGACCCTCCCTGGAAGTCTCCTGCCGAGGTCCTTGTTCTCTAGTGTAGCTTGTGGGCCAGGCCAGGGTGAGGGAAGAAGGCTGGGCCGTGTCAAGGGCCGGGGGCAGCTCTGGAATGAGCTCTGGCCACAGCCTTGAAAGAGCACACATCCTCCTCCGTGCTGAACCTGTCTCCCCATCTGTGAAGGAGGTGGAAAAAAAAATGCCTGTGAAGATCCTTCCGAGCCACAAGGTTGAGGGACTTTGACCTCTGTCACTGCTCTGGTCCTGTCCACATCTGGCCCGAGGCTGTCACCCTCCCTCTCCCGCAGCCCTCACCGGACTACAGTCCAAAGTCGGGACTAACGTGATGAGCGGCGGTGCCCCTGGACCACTTGACGGGAGCTCCCCTCCCTCTCCTGACACTGTGGCACTGCAGGAGCGGCTGAAGGAAGTTTCTGGAAGCTGGGCACACTGGTTGCGGCCAGGTCCCACTCCCCAGGCACCTGCCTACCGTGAGCCCCCTCGGGCTTCCAGGGAGGGCTCCCATGTCCAGTGCTTTCTCTCCTTGACCAGGAAGACCCACCTCACCCCCCAATCTCTGCTTTTGCTCTATGTTGTCTACATTACGATGGATTCTTCTAGGTCAGTGGTTCTCAACCGGGGGTGGCTTCACCCTGCAGGGGACACTGAATAATGTCTGGACACGTGCTGGTATCACAGCTGTGGGGCTGTGATAGGAACTAGCGGGTAGAGGTCAGGGATGCTGCTAAGGGTCCTACAATGCACTGGATCACCCACACAATGGTTTTTCAGGCCCCAAGTGAGGACTAGGCCGTGGTGGAGATGCCCTGTCGCCGGTGGGAGGGCACGGCGGGGGGGCAGCTCATCTCCCCCGTTTCAGGCTCCCCTTCCACTGAGACGCAAGCAGCCAGGAAGCCAGGTGGGGGCATGCGGCTGGGCTGGTGGGATGTGGCGGAAGCTGTATGTGCCATCTCCAGGCTCAGACGCTGAGGACTCCCCGTGTGACTCCTAGGTTCTCCCCTCTGTCGGAACAGGGCTGAAAACAGCTGAGCCCCTATCAGCTGGGCCCTCGGATGACTGTGGAAGAGCATCCCCCTCCTCCCTTGCCTCTGCTGGGACTTCAAATGAGCTAAGCCCCCGGGATCTGGGGGTTTGTCCCTGCAGCTGGCATTGCCTCGACTTGTACTAGGGGCAAGGAGAACACTCTGGATTGGGGCCCTCAGGGCCAGGGCTGGAGCCCCAAACGTGGCAGAGGGACTGGAAGCCCTCATGGCCTTTGACCTGCCCTCCCTCTGCCCTCAGCAGGTGGTTGAAGAAGGTCCCTAGACTTCCCGCCTTCTGCAGCATGGCCACCCCCTCGATAGATGGTTCTGGAATGACCCTGTACCTCACTTCCCAAGGGCACAGAGCTGTTCCTGGCACTCAGAGGGCCTTCTGGCCTCCTGCACCCCAGACTCACTCAACTCTGAAGGAAGCTGCTGGAATGCGCGCAGGGCACGGAGGTCAGGGTTCAGCTCTCAGGCAGGGACGGGTTTCTGTTCCCCAGCCACACTCTTCAGGCGCCAACGGACTCGATTTCTCCCACTTCTATCGCTGGCCCAGCTCCCACCCCACCTTCCGTCCCTCCTCCTACTAAGCCAGCCCTTTCTTTCCCCTCGGGTCCGCGGGGGCCCCATTGGTAATTTAATTAAGAAAAAAAGAAATTGTCGTAGAACCTGCCCGAAGCCCCCAACATGGGTCTTTGCGGGGCGTCCTGTCTCCTTTCCAAAAGGGAGCACCAGGGCGCCGGCGAAGTGTGGCTAATCGGCGTCCCTGCCCCGGCAGCGAGAGGGGCCCCGCGGAGACAGCAGCTGCCGCGGGCGCCCCGCACGCCCCTCTGGCCGACGGCGCGCAGCAGATACGAATCTCCGGCAAACAGACGCTGGGGAATTTGCTTCCAGGGACCTCTCCTCTCCGCCAGGAATATTAATCTGCTGTAACTGCTGAGATACTATCTCTACAGCCCTCCTTCGTGTGCTTGGCTGGGGCGCCGCAGCGGGCGGGAAGGCGGCGGGCGTGACCACGAAGGCGGCATGTGTCTGCGCGCCAAGATCACTCTGTCCCGGCGCCAGAGGCTGTTGGGAACGGAGAGGGGGTGAGGACGGAGGGTGGGAGTGGGAAGAGGGGGTGGCAAGATGTGAGGCGAGGGGCGATGGGAGCGAGGGCGGAGAGAGGCTCTCATCCGCCACAGCGGACGCAGGAGCCCTCCAGTGGCCACGCGCCCGCTGTGACCTGTCACAGTGCCGCTCTGGCCCGAGTCTGGATGCGGCCTCAGTATCCTTCTCAACACAGCCTTCAGGTGGGCTCGGCCCACAGACCGGCCTGCGGGCTGCCATCACGGGCACACCTGGAGCTGAGCGAGAACCTCAGAGAAGGGGGTCAGGGAGGGCTGGGGACACGCGTGTTCACACGTGTCTCGGCTCCTGTGTGGGGGAGCACCACGGCCCCCTTCTGCAATTCAGCCTCACTGTCTGTGTGAAGGGTAAATCACATTCCGCTGGCTTTACCGACACTTGAGGAGGCATGAGGAAGCCTGAGCCTCCTCCAGCAGGAGTCCGTCCACCCGCCTATTAACCTGAGGGGTGGGGGGACGACCCCAGTGCTCCCCCAGCGCCCCCCCAGCTCTGAAGCCACACCCTTTGCCATGTGACCTCGCGGGTCTTCCCACTCAAGAGGCACAGCGCATCCCCCTGCTTCTGGAGGCTGAGTCCTAACAGGTGACTCACTTCGACCACCGGGATGTTAGCAGAGACTTGGCAAATCCATGTTTCTGCTTCCTCCCTACTTCTCTGCAACTTCTAGAAGCTGGGGCTGGCTGGCTGGAGGATGGGACACACGGAGCAGAGGTCCCGGTTAATCTGACCCGCCAATCTGACCCCAGGCGAGTCAGGGAGCACCCAAGCCAAGGTCCCCCAATCTGCACATCCACAGGACGCAGAAATGCTCACTGCCTTGGGCCCCTGGGACCTTTTGTTATGCAGCACTTCTGTGTCTGTGGGTAACGGACATATTCTAGGATAGCGATTCTCCATTATGGCTGCACATCAGAGTCACTGGAGAGCTATGTGCCAGGGTACACCCCATGTCAACAAACCAGAATGTGCAGGGCTAGGATCTAAAGACCAACTCGTTTTAAATCGTCCAAAACAATTTTAACAGGTAACCAGGTTGAGAATCACTGTACCAGGACCAATTCTCTGCGCGCACAATCACTTTATCCTTCTTCTCTCCTTGTCTGGGGTCCCTGTTGTCACATAATTTCCATGCAAGACGGAACTAAGGACCCTGACTCTGGAGTCGGGGAGCCTGGAACCAGCTGTGTGAGACCCGGCAATGTAGCTCAGCTCTGGGGGGCTCTCCCGTCTGGAAAGCGGAACTAAAGCCAGCCCCCTTGTAGGACTGTCGTGCGGGTCATTCCTCCCGCGGGCGCGAGCTGGGCGTGCCCTCTGGGGACTGAAAGGGGAACGAGACACAGTGTCTTGCACGGGGAGGTACACGCCCATCCTAGAGGAGAGGATGGCGTGTGTAGTGTGCTTAGCCCAGGTTCGAGGACACAGCAGCCACTTAATGAGCGACAGCCACCGTGCTGGGATGCTACCAAGCTATCCTTCTAAGGCCTCTCTCAGCCCAAAGGCAAGCCTGTCCATCTTGGCTCCCACTTCCCACAGACGAGGATGGGTTCCGCCCACAGCTGACCTGTGGCCTGCAGAGACCGGGACAAAGGTGGTCTTTCTTGTTTCCTGGGAGTGGGGGGAGAGCTGGAGTCCAAAAGGGCCTAGGCTGGCTCCGGACCCCGAGGCAGGATCAGGAGGGCCGGGAGTGTCCCTGGAGGAGACGCTTTGCCCCCGGCCCCCTGTGAAGGTGTTGGCTCCACAGCTCCTGCCCCCATGCCCGGCCGCCACAACCCATGCCCTGGGCCACACAGAGGGGTCCTTGTTAATGCTGAAAGGGCCATGTGTTTCTCTCCCTGCCGGGGCCTCCCCTCCTCCCGGCAGCTAAAACACACACAGCCACACCCGCACTCCACACAGGAAGCAGCTGGGCGGCCACCCTGCCGGGGACACACCAGCGCCCTCCTGCAGATGGGCATGGCTTCTGTCGCTTTGGGAAGCCGCTGAGAGGGGGGCCAACGCCCTGGGGTCCCCCCAGAAAAGCCACCGAGCTGTTGTGTTTTCAAGTCTTCACATGCGTGTTCCCAGAAGGCCCCTCTTCGTAAGCCACCCTTCTCTTGTCATCGGGGAGGTCCCAGATCCCCTCCCCACCAGGGCGAGCCTCCTGGGTCCCTCCTCCAGGGCAGGGCCTCACATGCGACTGCTGGGCGGAATCTTGCGGCCGTCCCGGAACCAGGTCACCTGCGGCCGTGGGAAGCTGGAGATGCGTGGGGCGCGGATGACAGCTGCTTCTCCGTGGGAGACACTCTGGTGCTTCTCGCCTTCCTCAAAGCTCCCCATATCTGCAGGAGGGAAGAGCGCATGTGGGGGTCAGACTGCCCAGCTCCTGGGCTGGGAGTGGCGGCGGCAGGATGACCGTGGGGAAGGAGGCCGCCGGGCTCAGACCACTCACCTGACCCCATCACCCCACCCTAGAAGCCCATCATTAGGACACATCCCGCTTTGTGCTTTTTGGGTCTATAGCCATAGATCTGTGAACTGATCAATTCATCCTGCAACCATGAAGAGGCTGGTCATTATTTCACACATTTTACAAAGGGAAAATCTGCCCAGACGGGCTCAGAGAGGTCCCTCGACTTGTCCAAGGGCATGTGGCTAGGAAGGGGCAGAGCCAGGATTTGAACTCAGATCTGCATCTGGAAGAGCAGTCGGGATTTCAATGTGAGGCGAAGGGTATATCACGGGGCTGATGGGGCTGGTGTGCTAGGTTCTTGGTGGAGGCAAGGTTGGGTACACTGCAGAGGGTGGGGTCTTGGATGCTCATGGAGAAAGGAGGTGATTTCCCTCTTCTGCCTTGGGTGGGAGGCTCATGCATGTGTGAATGGAAACACCATATTGCTCTTTTAAAAACATGCCTACCCCGCTGGCAGATAAGCAGGGAACATTTATCCCAGCTCTGGTGTGTCAGCCAGGAGGGGAAGAGAGCAGCAGAGAAGCACACAGGCGACTTCTGGTTGCCCACCTGGCTGCTGGAACCGCGGTGGGGTTTGATTCTAGTAGCAGAGGGCTATGCTGGGATATAGGAAGGGGTGTCCCTGCTGAACGTCAGGAATTTTGAACATGAATGCACATCCTTGCTGCTCAAAGTGTGGTCCGCGGGCGGGCAGCATGGGAGCCCCTGGGAACCTGCTAGAAATGCAGAGTCTCAAGGCCCACCCCGGACCTACTGAATCAGAACCAGCATCGTCACCAGACCCCTGGTGAAGGGCATGGTCCACATTCAAGTGTGAGAAGCATCATGGTCCCCAGCTTGGCCATTAGAAAAAGTGCTGATGCCAAGTTCAAGAACTCACCAGCAGATTTCTGTTTCCACCGGTACGGGGTGTGAGCTGGCCATCAGCATTTCCATGTGCAATCACGTTCCGAGCACCGAACACTGAGCTGCATGTCCCCGTGGCCCACTGTCCTCTCCAGGGCCAAGGGGGCCACGTCCCACGCCACCTGGTCTCCTGCTTTGACTGTTACTTCCCAACCCCTCGAACACCGCTGCCTCTTCTCCCTCTCCTTCAACCAGGTATCCCCCAGGCTGGTTAAGCCTCAGAACCCCCTGAGGGGCCTTTAAGGTCCCCTGGGGGCAGATGGGATGCAGGTGCGGGTATTTCTGAAGCAGTTCAGGTAGTTCCAAAATGAGCCAAGGTTAAGAATGACCATCTGGGCTCAAGCTAGCGGCTCATAACGATGGGTCTCAAAATCCCCTGGGAACTCGGTAAGCCCATAGTTGTCCCCACCCTTCCCTCCTCCCCAGGGCATGGAAAGGCCCTGCTTTGATGCATGCGGATCTCTGAGTGCTTGATTCACTCTCTCCAGGACGCTGCTGCATGCCAAAGTTTGAGAACCACGCGCCCGTCCTCTCCTTTTCCAAAGTCCTGGGTTCGGTTCTCCTCCTGCCACACTGCCTCCCCTCCTCTGATGATGTTGATCACAGCCCCTCTACAAAGACCCTCTTATCTGCTCTGGCTCTTCTCTGAGCTCCAAAACCCAACACTTGATTTCCAATAGAAATGTTGGCCTTTATACCTCCTTCTCGGGATCTTCTTAGCTTCCTGCTCCTGCCCTGGAGCCTTCTGTGGTGCTGTGCTTCCTTCCCTGTCCCGACAAAGTCCTTTGATTCCTCCTCTGGGTTACCCCTCTCATTCACCAAGCCCTCTGACCCTAGTTCCCACAGGCCCACCACCAAGTGAACCCCGTCACTCCAGTTGCTCTGACCACCCCCCCAACAAGGTCTCCATAGGCTTCCCCCCAACCCATCATCTCTCACACTCTTCCTAATTATTTTTTAATTATTTTTTTCTGGACATATTGCTGACTTGCTCAGAAACTTTGGGATCTTCTCATTGTCCCAGGAAAGTCTAAATCCCCTTGCTTGATTCGAGGTCCCTCCCTAATCTGACCCCAATCAACCTTTCCCATCTTAATGCCCACACCCCATCATGTGTCCTCCTGCCATGCTGAATTACTTACACTCTACTTCTCATGCAGGCCTGTCCTTATGCAGGGCCCCTGCCTAGAATGTCACCAGGACAAGCCACAATTCACCAAGGTGCTGCGAGTCAATGGCATCTCAGAGGGATCCAGCCAATTAAGGATCTCAGGAAAGAGAATGAGCCGTTGGCATCCTTACTCTACACTGGGCAGGCAGTAAATGTAATGGTAATGGCTTTGGAGTCACTGAGACTGAGTTCAAAACCTACTTCTGCCACTTATTAGGCATAACCTTGGGCAAAATTTTGACCTTGCTGAACCTTAATGTCCTCTTCTGCAAAAGAGAATTATGAAGAGTCCCTTCCTCATAGGTTGTAATCAGGATCACGTGAGATACTACTTGTGTGTCAGAACCTGTCTTTCCAAAGATGGCGGCATCAATATTTGTCTCCCATCCAACACGTTCTTCTTACAAAGGTGCTGGAGTTTATGGTATATCATGTTCAAGGCTAGGTCATCAAAAGGATGCAGCTTCCCCTTGGATCCATCTCTCTGTCCACACACATCTGCTTGGAATCCAGTCATCATGTTGTAAGGAAGCTCGGTCTGGCCCACACAGACATGGGAAGGGTGCCTGAAGGGGGGAACTGAGGTCCCCAGAGGACAGCCAGCGCCCACACTGGACATGTACATCGACGTGTGAGCCCTCACATAATTTAAGTCCCCAGCCTCTAAGTCTTCCAGCAGAGACCTCAGTGTACAGAGCAGGAATGAGCCATCCCTACTGCGCCTTGTCTAGATCCAAGGTTCACCCACTCGGAGAGCCTAATAAATGATGGCCGTACACCACTATGCTTTCCGGTAATTTGTTACGCAGACACAGAAACTGGAAGAGTATATTAAAGTGCTAAAAATTATATCTAATGTTTGTAGTATTAGAATATTAGAATCATATACATTTTTCACAGCTTCATTGAAACATGGACCTCTTCAACAAAGATTACCCCATGCCACCAGGCAGAATTAAGGAACAGAGATTGCCGTGGGCTGACCCTACACCAGCTTTCTTTTTAGGTGGACTTCACGTGCACGTATTCCTCATGCTACCACAGCCAGCTCGACTCTAATAAATACACATTTTTAGTTGTTTATTAATTTCCATTACTTGGCTCTGTCTATAAAAAAATTGCACCAATAAATCACATTGATTCCAGTCCTCACAATAATTTTATCTATTTAAAAAACTTTTCACAGAACTCTGAAGATATATTTGAACAATTTAAAGCAATTTCATGGTAATAGTGTTTCTTTCTCCCCTCTCTAGTTTTATTAGCTCCATTTCGTCAGTGAGGAAATTAAAGCTCATGGAGATAGAGTGGCTTACCCAATGTTAAGCAGTCAGGGCTGGGCAGGGCCAGCATTCGAACCTGGCCTCCCCCACCCCACAACATTTCCTCTCTGCTTCCTTCATAACTCACCCCTGCCTTAACAAGCTTCACACACATTCTTTCTCTCTCCCCACTATACGGTAAGCGTCAAGAGGCAGCTGCCTGGATCAGCAAGAACCGACAGGCAGCTAGCCACGTACTCCACACACAGTGGGTTCCCTCTGAACTCACCCAATGCCATCACGTGGGGGCTCTTACTGAGCCCCTGCCATGGGATGCATGGATGGAGGGAAGGAGGAAGAGAGGAAGACAAGGGGGGGGATGGAGGGAGGAAAGGCGGGCAGGAGGATGGATGACCGGACACGCACATGTAGGTTTGGTGAGAGGGACATAAGGAAGGGCACAGCTGGTCCTGGTAGGTAGTGAAGAAAGACCCGGTCCCTACCCTTGTGGGACTTAGAGTCTGCTCGTGGAAACAGGCACAAGCAAGCCAACCCACAAACAGGTGTTCAGTGACATACTGTGACAACCGTGACTTGCTCAGAAACTCTGGGATCTCCTCATTGTCCCAGAAGAGTCTAAATGCCCTTGCTTGATTCGAGGGAGGAACAGGGTTCTTCTGTGAGAGGCAGCTGCAGAAGACCTACTTTAGACTGGGGGCCGTGGTGGTGAGGCTTGTTCTAAGCAGAAACATAAATAAGAGTAGGTGTTAAGTGTGTGTGTGTGTGTGTGTGTGTGTGTGTGTGTGTTGGAGTGATGGTCCAGAGGAAAGAGAGTGTATGAGGGCCAGGAAACAGGAGAGAAGGGTTAGGCAGAGCAAAAGAATGTCAAGGGACTTGGGAAGTGGGTCTGTTCAGTGGATGGATGGATGGATGGATGGATGGTCGGAGGGATGAGGGAGACGGAGGGATGGATGGAGGGAGGAGGAGTGGTGTAGGAAGGGCGGGCAGGAGGATGGATGACTGTACATGGGTACAGGTATGTATGTGTGAACGGTGAGTGGGATGGAAGGAAGGGCACAGCTGCTCTTGGTCCAAGTTCTGCCACTGATGCCCTCCTCCACATTTCCATCCCACAATCTCCTTGCCTCACCACGGCTCTCAGGCCCCCACTGAGTCAAGTGGGCTTCCGGGACCCGGTCACGAGCCCTTCACTCTACTCACAGGCCCCAAGGCACAGCCATGCACACACTGCACAGTGGCAGCAAGGGGCCAAGAAGGCGTCCACTCAGCGGGCCGGGGCAGAAGGAAGGCTAGAGGGAGGGAGGTCACGTGCTGGCAGAGCCCAGGAACCCCTGGGAAAAGGCACGCACACTAGGGCAGAAACAGATAAGGGGTTTCACACTTGCTCCCCGAGGTCCACGCTTGTTAACACACCACATGATGCCCACGGTGCTGAGCCACCTTTCCCAACGGATTCCCCAAAGAGCAAAGAAGTGTGGGCCTGGGGCACAGCTGCAAGGAGCCTCCAAATTCCTGATGTCTTTGTTACATCTTAAAAGGTCTTGTGCAGTAGGCATCCCACTTCAGAATCCGTTCGTTCCTTTATTTATTTCTAAAGCATTTTTTTAAAATCATGAAGTATGTCATGCATACAGAAGAGTGAATGTAATTACATGGATACTTTGCAGAGGACGAGAAGGAATGCTCACATACCTGCCATCCAGCTTAGGGAACGGAACACTAACAAACCTCCCCGCTCCTGCCACGGTGTCCCTTCCCCCCCAGGCGCGTCCTCTCCCTCTCCAGAGGTAACTGTCGCCCCGAATGCTGTGGCAATTCCCCTCAAGTTTTGCCGCATAGAAATGCCTCCTTAAACAATTTAGGGTTAATGTAGTCTGGTTCCAAGCCCTTTACAGCTGGAATTATTTTGTATGTCATCTACTGTGATTTGCTGGTGTGTGTGTGTGTGTGTGTGTGTGTGTGTGTGTGTGTTTTGGAGCTCTAGCGGTGGGCTTATACTCAGTCCAATCATTGTCACGGCTGCACAGGTGTCCACGTGGCGAGAGGGCACAGTGTACCTGCAGGCTGGATCCGTTTTCTGGGTTTTGCTGTCCTGCTAAGAACACTCTTCTGGGGATCTTCTGGCGCACGCGGCTAATACAGTCCCTTGAGCATGAGCCTAAGGGTGGAACTGCTGGGTGGCAGGGCACGCACACCCAAAAATTAATTTTACCGGATAACACCAAACTGTTTCCAAATCTGCATCAATTTACCACTTTGTGCTCCCGCCAGCATGGATGGGAGTTGCTCTCTTGGTCTTGCCAGACTTGTTGGGTTTTGCCAATCTGGTGGACATGACATGGTGTTTCATTGTGATTTTGTTTATTCGGGAAACAGTGCTTTCTCCCTCCAATCAGATCGCATCATGCCTCTTCTCCACCATGCATACTTATTTCCACTGCACGGGAACAGCAAAAGCACTGACCTCTTCTCAAATGCTACCATGTGTCCCTAGTGCCCCACTTCCTCAGCTATGCCCCCTTCCACTCTCTCCTTCCCTCGCTCTGCTTCAGCTACCCTGGCCTCAGACACCCAAACCTACCACAGGGCATTTGCACTTGCTGTTCCTTAGCTGGAAAGACCTTATCTCTTTGCGTGCCTTACTCTCTTGCTTCCTTTGAGACTCTGTTCAATGTCATCTCCCCAGATGGCCTTTCGTAGCCACTATATCAAATAGGATATTTGAGAGGTGGCTGCCCCAGCCTCCATCTCATGTAACTTGGCTTCATTTTTCCTTATTGCACTTTATTTTTCTCCACGGGCTTCTCTGCTCTGTATTCTATCATATATTCACTTTTTAACTTTTATGGCACCCTACTACTTTCCTGAGGGCAGGAACAGGTGTCCTGGTTTTGCCGCCTGTGTCCTCACTGCCTAGAACACAGTTCAGCATGCAGTGGGAGCACAGTAATAGCTGCACGAGTGAATGAAACATTCAGGCAAAATGCTCCAGAAAGACACAATCATGTTCTCTAGAACTACAGCATAGTCTGTGAATAGTCCACATTCAATGCTCACACTCAGGTTAAGAATTAAGAAAGGGGCTCCTGGGTGGCTCAGTGGGTTAAGCCTCTGCCTTCAGCTCAGGTCAGGATCTCAGGGTCCTGGGATCGAGCACCGCATTGGGTTCTCTGCTCAGCAGGGAGCCTGCTTCCCCCCCCCCGCCCCACCTGCCTATTGTGTTCTCTCTCTGTGTGTATGTCAAAAAAATAAATAAAATCTTAAAAAAAAAAAGAATTAAGAAAAAAGGGCCAGCCCATTGGTGGCTTCTCGGGCATCAGCCCCAACAACAGACTCGATACCCTCCTGTCCCTCCTTGTACACGTGGCTTCCGGATGGGGCAGGGGCCCTCTGCCCTGTGACCTGTGGGTGGGCTTGCTGCCCCCAGGATGTGGATGTGGAGAGAGCCTGGAAGGCTCCTTGACCCAGGAAGGCTCTCCGAACCCTTTCAGCCTGTCAGCCAGCTTGCTCCAAGCCAGAAATTTATGGCAACTTTAAAGAAACAAAGAAGAGACCACTGGGGCGGGGGGGTGGGGAGTGCAGGCAGAGAGGGAGCTGGGGAGGGGGTGGATGCTTTATTGACTTCCTCTTAATTGCTGTAATTAAAAACATGTAAAGAATCTTTTTGTAACGACTTTGCCATTATCATTAGTTGTTAGCACAGCTGCCTTATTAATTTCTCGTTAGAACCCAATGCACCATCCCTCTTTGGGAAGGGGGATGGGAGCCAGAGGTGGGTCCTGCCTGGCCCAGTCCCGGAAGGAGCCTGGGAGGGCAGCATCACCACGAACAGGCTGCCTGGAGCCCCAGGGAAAAGGCTTCCACCCCTGGGATGCAGAAACCCACCAGGAGAGACGGAGGGGTCTGGAGAAGCAGCCGCTGCCCACCCATCCTTAGACTGTGGGCATCGGTGTGACTGTGTAAGAGAGAGAGGTGGACAGACAGATAGATGCAGGAGGCCTGCAGGGCACAGCCGGGAGAGCCCTGGACTGGGACTGGGTGAGGTCTAAGGAAGCACCGCTATTAGTGTCCCGTGAGTGCACAGTGAGTAGCGGAGGGAGAACGCCTCCTTGTCTCACTTGCCTTACCCCAGCCTCAGCTCTGGAGAGCAGACATGTGGCTAGGAGTATGCTGCGAAGGCAGCCAGAGTGAGAAAGGTGAAATGCTTATTCCAGGACACAAAGGGAAGAGGAAACAAAAGCACAGAGAAGTTAAGTAACTTGCCCAAGGTCACACAGCGAGGGAGAGCCGAGCCTGGATTTGAATGGGAGGCGGGTGGGAGGACGGTTCATGGCTGGACCCTACAGTGTCCCGACAGCGAGGCAGGAGAAGGTGGAAGGCAGAAATGCTGGCTCTGAGGACCTGGGCTGTCCACTACCTTCCCTGAGCCTCAGTTTCCCCATCTTGTGATGCGGCTTGTACCACATGCCATCCTGCCTCTCGGACTTGCCCTGGGAACCCACGGAGGAAAGAAAGGCACACAATTACGTTGGCGGAGGGATCCTTCCAGAGGCTCTGCTGTATCTCCTTTGGCGTCTCCCAAGGGACATGGCTTGAATCTGTGTCTGTTCCAAGGGGTCTTGGGGCACGTGCCCCCCCTTTCCAGGGGGATGGAGGCCATGTTTCCTCCTTGTCTTTCCCCCCCTGCCTGCTGTACACATACACCAGGGGTCCAGAGTCCTAAGCTACCCAGTGCCGAGGTTGGGGCTGGAACCCTTACTTCCTGATCCCTCCCTGTCCCCAAATCCATGGCATGACCCTACTTCAGGCACAAAACCACCCAGGAACTACCTGTAAGCCTTTCCATCTGCTCGCCTCTGCCGAAAGCCAAGAAGAGTGCCTCACCCCCACCTCAGTTTGATCTCTCTCTTCCTGATCTTAGACGGCAGGGTGGTGAGGGGGATATTTTAGAATTGGGCAGCTGTGGGTTCAAGTCCTGCTCTGGTGACTTAGGCAGTCTCTTCCCCCCCCACCCCCCCCCCAGCCTTGCGGGGTAAGGTCGGGAGAGAAGGGTGTGCACTGACCTTCAACAGGTGGGAAAGAGTGATGCTGTGGGTGGGATGGTTTTGCGAGGTCTCCCCGCTCTCCGCCCCCGGGATCCTGGAAAGTGTTTGAGGGGTGGGGGGACAGGGTGGGCAGCAGATTCTCCAACTTCCATAACTAGGGAGAGAGAGACCCCCTTCCCCGGATGAGACAAGAGTGTCCAGCAAGGGAAGGGACGGGGAGGTGAGTTTCCCTTCTCCGTCCCACCATGGCTACCTTGGGTGGAGAGGGGGGCGCAGTGAAACCATCATTAACTTATTAGGATGAGCGATTTTTCTCAACTGCCCCCTGGAGTTCCCAGGGCTTCCCCTCATGCCTCTGGCTTTAGGTCCGAAGGGCTGCAAGCAGCAGCTTCTTTACGACGCCACGGAGCAAGGCGGCTCGGTGTCATTTGAGGAATGCCTCTCGGGGCTGGCTCGGGAGCTGCAGCTCGCGGTCAGGAACGGGGTGAACCTGGGTGTCCCCACTGCGTTCGGTCCTCCGGGCCCTTCCAGGTACCTTTTGATCTCTGCCAGGGACCACCTGCTGCCACATGGGCACAGCTAAGCAGCGGCCCCATAAAGCTCGGCAGCAATGATGGCTGTGACCGTGTGCAGAGGCTCCCGAAGCCCAGGCTGCCATGTGGCTTTGAGGGGGACAGGGACACCCCCATGAGACATGCTCCGGTGAGGGGCAGACGCTGTGCTGGCTTCAAGGCCCAGCTGTGAGTATCATCAGCTCACTGCTCTGCATTTGGTCAGAAGAGTGTGCGCCAGGAGCCCTTCCGTTCCGTGGCCTGTTTCTTCTTTCTTTGGCACGCTGCTACAGAATATTAATTCCAGCAGTAATGCTCACTGACTGGAGGCGTATTACGTGCAGGCGTGGGCCAGGTGCACTGGGCACAGGAGCTCAAAGAATTCTCTGGATGAGCCTAGACTGTTAGAGAGACTGTGTCCTGGATGGCGTTTCCAACTGCACGCACATGGACTTGAACACATATGGTATCACCAGCACCGAGGTGAGCCAAGAGGCAGACCTGGTGTGTGCCTTTGCACACAGGCCTGCACACACGTACATGGATACACGTGCATGTGCACACGTGTTGTCTCCCACACGCGGGGCATGAAGCAGCAGACTCATGCACACACACATGCGTTTGCACACACGTGCATGAAGCCACGCTCATGCACGCACACTTGCACGCAAGCACACGCCTGCACGCGCGGTCTCTCTGGAGGCTGGCCCGCGGCTCTGCCCCTGCCCCACGGGACTCCAGGCACCGGCTAAATGAAGCTCCCCGGGAGCTCTCGAGCCGCTGACAGTGCCCTGATCCAACATTTTAATTCTGGGCTTTTCCACTCCTCTGAGTGAGCTGAGTTGCCTTTAGTGCTGATTTATGGAGACAATCCGTCCTCCACTTTTGATTACGGTTGTTTTCTATAATTATTATCAACACTCCTCGCCTCACTTGAGGTTTCCTTTTAGATTTCTCTCCACTACTTCTGTTCGAGGAGCAAGTTCTCTCCTGTGCTAATTCAGAGGCGATCCCCTGTAGGCTTTGGATGAGAAGGTGTTCTTTATTTTTTTTTTTTAAATTTCAAGGCTCACTAAGGCTTTCCGTGGTCTCATGTCCCACTGCGCCACCTTGGGCCTCTGCCCCTGGAAGAGCCCAAAATGAGGCTCATTTCTAGCACACAGCAGCTATTTCCGGAAGAGGGGCAGGACGGGGATGGGGAGGCTGAGTCCCAGGAGGAGGGTGTTGGTTGGTGCTCTGGGTCCCTGAGAGGCACTTGGGATCTTCTGAAGCTGCCTTCCCTTCTTCCATTTGAGAACGTCCTTCCGGGGACCGATGCAGGGACTACAGGCTCACCTGACTCCTCCAGGAACCTAGACTCCCCCCCCCCTTAGGGTCATGGTGCCACCATAAGGCATCTCTCAACGACTCCGCGGACCATGGGACCCGCTCGCCGTTACGGCTCCTGGGCTGAGCAAGTTGGAGGAGGGAAAGGTTAGGGTCCAGGGGTGGGCACCAGGAAGTCCGTGGAGAGGAGCGTCAGAGCTGGAGAGGCTCAGACGGGCCATCGTTAAACCCCCAAGCGTGAGGCGCTTTGAAAGAAGCAGCAGCTGGTCCCATGCACAGAGTGCTAAACCCTGAGCCGGCAGATGCGTGTGTCAGTTATCAGCGGGGCAGCCTCGAGAGCACCTGGCAACCACAAAACGAGGGCACTCCCGTGATAGGCGGGAAGGGCCACCATCAGGGCCCAACGAGCGTGGAAAGCTGCGGCCGGGATTTGGCTGTGCCCCGAGCCTGGGGGTGGGCAGGGACCCTGCACACCGCCTCCTGCTTCACACCCCTCCCTGCTCCCAAGTCGCCCATCGCACTACTCACAGGCCACGTGGACCTCAGTTCGCCGCTGCAGCAGGGCGCCCATCCGGTTCCGCACGATGCAGCGGTAGGAGCCCGCGTGGGTGCGGTCCAGGCTGGTGATCATGTACCTGGGGGCAGATGAGACAGCCAGTGAGCAAGGCTGGCAGGCGCACTGATGCACGTGTCACACTGGGATCAGATGGCGGAGGTCACCCTCTTCTCCAATGGAGAGCACCAGGGAGTTCTGGATTTTCTGGCCACGTCTTGGAGTCACAGAAAGGTC